>ML810241.1:13002-28077 GCA_009831015.1 Picea engelmannii
CCCACTTGTTTTATTTGCATACAGGGGGTTACAGGGTTACATAGTCAACAATCCAGGGCAACAATGCCCATAGATCCTCTACACCAAGAGAACTTCTTAGTGCTCACAGATTTTGTTAATGACTTTGCAAAATTCTTCAAAGTGTCCACCTTCATCAACAACACCTTTTCTTCAACCATGTCTCTTAGAAAGTGATATTGAACATCAATATGCTTTGTCTATGAATGATCAGTTGGGTTCTTCGCCAGAAAAATTGCACTCTGACTATCACACTCTATCCTTACATCTTGTTGTACCAACCTAATACCTAAAAATAATATTTGTAACCATATTGCTTCCTTGCTTGCATGAGTGGTTTTCATGCATTCAACTTCTGTAGTTAAAAGTGTCACTACAAAAGTCTACCTTTTGCTCATCCAACTGATTGCTCCTCCAAACAGTTTAAACACATACCCGCTTGTAGATATTCTATGATCTAGATCTCCAGCCCAATCTGCATCCACAAATCCATGTGTGTCCAACACTATGTCGAAACCCGGTCTTCCTTGGTAGCACAATCCATAACTAGTAGTGAAAAGAAAATACCTGAAAACTCTCTTTACTGTTGTCCAATGCTCCTTCCCTGGTTATGACATATACCTGCTCAAAAGTCTCATTGCATGTGCAATGTTTGGTCTAGTACAGATGATTTCATACATCAAACTTCCAACCTTATTCGCATATGGAACACGAGACATGTCCTCATCCTCTTCATGTGTCTTGGGACAATGATCCACAAATAACTTTACACCTACAGGAATAGGGACCTTGACCAGTTTACATTCCTGCATATTAAACCTATGCAATATTGTCTACACATATTTTCTCTTATTTAACCAAAGTTTCCTATTTTTTCGATCTCTTTTAATTTCCATGCCCAAAATTAAATTTGCAACACCAAGATCCTTCATGTCAAATTTAGAGGACAATTGAGTTTTCACATCCTAGACAATCTCCTTGTTGTTTCCTATCAGCAACATGCCATCCACATACAAGACCAAATAAATCAAATGATCACCAATTAATTTAAAATACACACAGTGATCCTCTTTTCTTCTTGTGAAGCCAAGTCCCAACATATAAGTATCCATTTTTTGATACCACATCCTTGGTGATTGTTTTAAACCATACACAGACTTTTTCAGCTTGCATACCAACTCCTTATGGTTGTTTCATGTAGATTTATTCTTCCAAATCCCTATGTAGGAATGTTGTCTTCACATCCATCTGTTCTACTTCAAAATCAAATGCAGTAGAAACAAATAACCGAAACCTAATAGAAGTTAACTTGGAAACCGGAGAAAACATCTCACTAAAATCAATTCTCTCAACCTGGGAATAACCCTTTGCTACTAACTGAGATTTATATTTCTCCACTTTTATTTTTTCATTCAACTTCTTTTTAAATACTCGTTTGTTGCCAATGGGATTTCTTCCAGTTGACAACTCCAATAGATACCAAGCCTCATAGTTATCCAAGTTTGTCATTTCTTCAACCATGTCCTTTTCCATAGTTTGCCATCCTCTGAATCCACTTCCTCCCTAACATTTCTAGGATCATCATCAATAATAGACAAAGAAAATTTTGAATGGAAATTAGGTGGATTATACCTTTTTGGTAGCCTTTTTTCCTGCATTGATCTCCTGAATAATGGAGTATGAGGATCTTATTCTTCTGATTCCTATTCTTCTGTAGAGCTTGATTCATCATCCTTTGGATCAAACTCTATTTTCTTTGGTTCTTCCTTACTTGGTAGGACTTCCCGTTTGACAACATTATTCATTTTTGTAAATACCACATCTCGACTATACACAACCTTCTTAGTTTCCGGGTTCCAAAGATTATAACCTTTGAGACCATATTTATACCCAATAAAGATACACTTTTTGGACTTCTTATCTAGCTTACTCATGTTTTCTTTTGGAACATGAACATAGGCCTCACAACCAAATACCTTGATATGTGTGAGAGAGGTTTTCTTACCAGTCCATACCTCATGTGGAGTCTTGTCATACCATGTTGATGAGGGTGATCAATTGACTAGGTAACATGCAGTACCCACTGCCTCTGCCTAGAATTTTTGCCCTAACCTGACACCACTGAGCATGCACCTTGCTTTTTCCATCAGCATTATGTTCATCCTTTCTACAACTCCATTCCGTTGAGGTGTATATAGAGTAGTCTTCTACCTTTCTATACCACACTTCTTACAGAATTCTTCAAATTCATTCCTACAAAACTCTCCACCATTATCCATACTCAACACCTTAATTCTTTTCTCTGTTTGATTCTCAACAAGAGCCTTAAACTCTTTAAACATGTCAAAGACTTCATGTTTTTTCCTAAGGAAATATATCCAAGTATTCCTTGAGAAGTCATTTATAAAAGAGACATAGTACACATATTTTCCCAATGATGGAACCAACATAGGTCCAAACACATCACTGTGCGCTAGCTCTAAAATTCCTTCTGCCCCCGTTGCACCAGAGGGGAATCTTATCCGATTCTACTTCCCATATACACAATGTTCACATAAATAAAAATCTAGAGAGGAGTTAGATATACCTTCAACCATACCTTTACTGTGTAGTAGTCGAAATCCCTTCTCTCTGATATGCCCCAGTCTTTGATGCCACAACATAACCTTTTCTCCAGAGATTGTAAGAGTTTTTCCTTCTTCATCTCCAATATCAGGAACAATGGAACTATTACACCCATTACTAATAGTGCTTCCTTGCAGCTTATATAGAGTTCCAATATGAACTCCCTTCAACAACACCATTGCTCCTCGAACCAACCTACAGGTTTCCTTTTCAAATATTGTTTTTACCCTTGCATCATCCATTTTTCTTACAAAAACCAAATTTATGGTCAATCCTGGGATGTGAAGAAAACCAGGCAGTGCTCAAATCCTTCCATCTATGAGCCTCAACTTTACTTTTCCTCTTTCTATGATTTGTTGGGTTGTTATATTCTTTGAAATGAAAGTTGAGTCGAGGTAGATCGATTGATGGTCGAAGTATAGGTGGATTGGCAGCAAGTCGAAGGTCGAGGAAGTCGACCGAGAAAATTCAAAGTTGAAGGTATCAACGATAAGTCAACCAACAAGAGGTCGAAGTGTGGCCGTGAGACGAACGACTAGAGACCGAATGAAGACCGACTCATAGTCAACTAGTAACCCAACTTGGAAGTCGACAGTGTTAGTAACAATTGTGGTATCTGGATTTTAAAGGGTAAGACGGCCGAGACCTTTCGAGTCTCGAAAGACCGATGGGATCCTAGCCGTTGATCTTGGCTGGACACGTGTCAGACATCAGAAGGAGAGTCGAGATTTCAGTCCATCGGAGGATCGGAGTTTCTGAAGGTAGGGAACTCTTACATGAGTGAATCACAATGTGCGATTGCCTGACTAAATCAGAGCCGTCCATCAGCTGTGGCACATGGCGAGAGATCCTGCAGAGTCGGGGATCAGGGATATGAAAGTCCCATGCACATGACAACAGGAATCGCGATATCCCGATACCCGATTTCCCGACGTAGCTACGAATCATAGTGGAGGACAGGTGTCGGAAGGACAATCCGTGTAGGAAGGCAGCACCAAGTGGCATCGACACATCGCAAACTCGGATGTTCATGAGTTTGAGCGGCAAAGATTTGTGCGTAGAGTTGCGAGGTTGCGAGAAGCGATGTCCTGTCAATCGCCGGATTAGTGTGTGGGACCGAAGGAGCAAATGGAATACAGGTGGCAGGCTATCGCGAGTCTCAAGGACTTGTGCGTCGAGACATCGAAAGCGCCAAAGCACCAACAAATATTAAGCTCCAGTCATAAAGAGGTGGTCGTATGGGCCATAGAATAGCCAGGAGGGCTAACCCATAGGAGGAGGAGCTCATCGCACATCGGGATATCGGGGATCCCAGAGGCGAAGAGTTTGCGCATTACAAACTCGCGAATCCTGAATTCTCGAAAAGCCCGAAGCCTCATCGCATTACCTCCGCCATCTGTCCCTTGCCGCCACGGCTTCTCCCCGTGTCATGCCAACCGTAGTTTTTCCGGCCCCTGTGTTTCTCCACCTGGCTCGTACACTTCAAAACCCATGGATTTTGCCACTTGTGCTCGCCCTATCATTTTTCCTTGCTTGGTCACCATCCGTTCGTCACTTCGGGTCAAGCCTCCCAGTCATAATGAAGGTCTCCATGTCCTGTAGGTGTAGAATCAACCTGGACCTTTCCGAGCCCAATGAAGCAGTTATTACAGCAGTTGATGGTGGTTGGACATCTTTTCCACCATAAATGGAAAATCCAGAGATGACTGTAAGCTGGTCATTTCATTCTTAGGCCCTTGGGAACATGATTGTGTTTGACTAAAGTCCACGAGCGTCCAGGGACTGCAGGCGCAATAAATGTGAAGACGTAATGTCTTCAATGCAATGTCTCGATTTAGCTTCCAGTATTTTTGTTCCAAGTATATGTAAGCATTTTGGCCACTTTTGTAAGCATCGATGGTTGAGCAGAGCTCCCGGATTGTAAAGCTTTAATGAAGCATTGTTGTTCTGGATATATACGAACTTTGGAGATTTCTTGCCTTATGAATGCCAGTTTCTTTCACGTCTTCGTTTTAACTGTGTTAGAGCAGCTCGGAATTGGAGGATCCAGTCGAGCTGTAGCTATTATAGGATGATGTTGTAATTGATCGCTGTAATAGTTACAGAGCCTCTAGTCAGTTACTGTGATTTCTTTGACGCTGAATGACTTAGAATTGGAGGATCCAGTCAAGTCCTTATTCAGTTTCTCGAAACCCTGAAACCAGGAGGATCCTTCTTTCAGAGTTTTTCCCCTACAAACCGCTATAAGCCTGTTGCCCAGAGCTATTTGTTCATCTTTTCCTAAGTCTTCCACCTGCTCATCTTTAAATCAACCCACTGGATGAAGTTAGGATTCCAGACCTCCTCTGTTCTTTATGTACCAGACTCAATCCCTGAGTTAGAGTGATACCTCCTAGAGCCATTATCTCCATCTGATCACCCTTTATAAACAAATCGTGACATAAAATTGGTGGGCGTTGGGCTCTGCTCCTGCAAGCAATCCAGGAGTGACTTCTGACGCTAACATTTCTAGCACCATTGCCGGGGATGGAATTGAAGATTTTCCCTAGGTAGAACGACATTGAGCCTCTGAATCCGAAGGTGCATAGGATCATCAAAGCCTTTCAGATTGCTAATTTTTCACCCGTCGACTCCATTGTGACGACTCCGCTGGGGAGAACCTGCTCTGTTAATTGTGGCTTTCAGAGGCAGGCATACGCGGTCTCACCCACAGCTGCCTCTAGCTACGCCCGAAACAAATCCATAGGCGACGCTCAGAAAGGGAAGGGCCTCTGAGGAAGAAGCATCCATCACCCAACCAAGTAATCCACCATATCCTTCTGTTGGAGCTTCTTTTTCTCCTCCTCAGATTTTTGACAGGCCTATCTCTGCAGTTTCCCGTTTCTTAAATTTTGGGAGTGTTCCTGTTGAGTTTTCCCCTCCTGGTCCAAGACCAGAGGGACAAGACTTTGTCACTCCCCTCTCCCCTGAAGCTATACCTTGGCGTAGACCTAGGGCCGCATAAGTTTTCCCCACTCCTGCGGAAGGAGGAGCACCTGCTGACTGGAGCTCGGTAGCCTGTTCTTTGAATCACCTCTTGTTTCCCACCCCACTTCGAGATTTACCCTCAATAACCCCTTTGCGAACTCCTTCTCCTCCAAGTCCTCCTCCACCTAACATCCCTATGGCTGGTGCTAATCTCCCTCTGAATAGAATGGACGCCATAGTCGCTGCCAGATACACTCCCTTAGTTCTTCCCCATCCTATGAATCCTCTCCCTGCTGGAGATTACTTGAAATACATGCCCAAGTTCACTGGGGAAGAAGACTTAACTGTTGAAGAGCACTTGGCTGCTTTCTACAGTTATGCAGACAACCTCAATATTGAAAATGAGGATGTTTGGATGAGAGTTTTCGTCCAGAGCCTGGATGGTGAAGTGAGGAAGTGGTTTAGAGGATTGGCCCCAGGATTTATTGCTGGGATTGAGGCTCTGGATAGTGCTTTCCTGAGGCAGTGGGGAGATAGGAAGGACTTCATGTATTACATGACAGAATTTGGGTCTTTGAAAAATATGGAAGGAGAGTCGGTCTCTGACTTCTCCAAAAGATTTAACAAGATGTATAACAAGATCCCTGCAGAGATAAAGCCCTCAGAAGCCTCTGCCCAAATTTCCTATGCTGGTGCATTTGACCCTGATTTCTGCCTTTTGTTGAGAGAAAGAAGAGCCACCTCCTTAGCCCAAATGCAAGATGCGGCCATAGAAGTGGAATCCAATGTATTAGCAGCTGACAGACTGAGGAACAAGGCCGACACAGACAGAAGAAAAGGAAGGTCAGAAGCCTCAACTTCTGGATCATTGGTGCCTCACCCTCAAGTGGATGAACTGACCAAGACAGTGAAGTCTCTGTCTGTAGAGATGGAGAGGATGAAAATGGAAGGGAGGCAGGCGTATAAAGGACCTCAGATCGCTGAAAACAAGGGAGGTTTCAGGAGGCCAAATAATTTTACTCCCCTGAATGTACAAAAAGAGAAGGGAAGAGACAGAGAAGACCAGAAGATTCAGGCCCCTTTTCAAAATAATTTTGTGACCGAGGGGGGAGAAAGAGAATCAGAGGAGCTCGATCCTGAAATCCACTGTGTTGGAGACACTCCTCCTTTTCCTCATCTCACTCAATCTGCATACGAGGAGTCTCTCATGGATAGCCAGCTGAATGAGCTAAGCAAGGGAGAAAATGCTAGTGCCGGCCGAGGCAGGTACAACCTAAGGTATGATAAAAAGATGGAAGTGCCTGATATTCCTCAGCAGTCCATTAGAGCAGAGAGACCTGCTAATGAAGAAGCAAATGATCACAGAGGTAAGAAAGCTGACCCCCCCTTCCCCATTGTCCATAATCATGTTCCTGAAATAAAAGAAATTCCAAAGCCTACATCTTCTTTTAATTTTGAGCATGAGATTCAAAAGATCAGAATCCCTGTGCCCCTCACTGAGCTGATTAAACATGGCGAATTTAAAAAACGCTTCTCTGAGATTTTACAGTCTGAAGCCTCATGCATTTCCTCAGACTCCATAAACCTCCAAGACGAAAAGCCAACAGTTGTCCTAGGACCCATGGTAGAAGATAGAGATGACTCATCCCCTCCCTTCTACACCTCCTTGAACATACATGACAAAGTGCTGCACAACTATTTGATGGATTCAGGGGCCTCTCACAACCTCATGCCCAAAACTGTCATGCAAGAGTTGGGACTAGAAGTTACCAAAGCCTATCATGACCTCTATTCTTTTGACTCCAAGAGAGTTCAGTGTCTTGGAGTGATCAAAGACCTAGTTGTGACCTTGTTTCAACTGCCCATGAAAAGTGTGGTCATGGATATCATAGTAGCTGATGTCCCCCCCAAGTTCGGAATGTTGTTATCAAGATCTTGGATAAAAAGATTGGGGGGGACCTTGCAGATGGACCTCACATATGCTACTATCCCAGTGTTCGGAGGAGAACATTGAAGGCTATATAGGGAAGCCCAGTTGGCCTATATAATCAGTGATGAGGCCAACCCCACCAATCATCCCATATTTGCCTTGGACACTGATTTAGGATCCAGTTTACTGCAGCTCACCCATGCCCCAGAGCCACCTCTGAGACTCAGAAAGCAGCCCACTATTTCCCCTGAAGTTCCTCTCTCCATCACCCCAATCTGGAATTTTTTTTTTGATGGAGCCTGTTCCCGAGAAGGCACTGGAGCTGGAGGAGTTTTTGTGTCGCCTACTCAGGAAACCATATCTCTGTCATACAAATTAGAATTTGAAGCTACCAACAATGTGGCAGAGTATGAGGCTCTTGTTCTGGGACTAAGGGCTGCGAGGGAAATGGGAATTCAGGAGGTAGCAGTGTTCAGTGATGCAGAGTTGGTGGTCCAGCAGGTCAGAAACGCTTATCAGGCTAAGCATCCTCGACTTAGGAGCTACAGAAATGAGGTATGGGATCTAGTTGACAGTTTCTTCTCAACATTTAACATTTCTTTCATCCCAAGAGAAGAAAACACAGTGGAAGATTCCTTAGCTACATCAACAAGCATTTTCAAGGTACCCTTGCCGCCCAAACTGAGGTACGGTGTGGAAGTGAAATACAGGCCCTCCATACCTGACAATGTCAAACATTGGAAGGTATTCGAGGATGACCTCGAAATCAAGAAGTTCTTGGAGACTATTGAGGAATTTTCAAAAATGCACATAGACCAAGAGGCCGTCCCAGAGGAAGGGCCCGATGGGGGTAATTTTCTGAATAAGATTGCAGAGCGTGACATTGTATAGTTGCCCAACAATCATATCCCAAGGGGAATGGTTCCTTTGGAAAGGCTCTTTGATACAAATGATGTATCATTAAGGGGGGAAATCTTGAAGGATGACACTGGTACTATTCAGTGCAACATTGGGACCGAGGATGAGCCCAAGCTTATCAAATTGTCAAGAAGTCTGACAGAGGAGCAGAGGTCTGAATACAGTGGAATTTTGAGGAAATTTGCTGATGTGTTTGCCTGGACCTACGAAGACCTCAAAACCTATGACACCTCAGTCATCGAGCATAAAATTCCATTAAAAGAGGAGGCAAATCCATTCAGGCAGAAGCTGAGACAGATCAATCCCGTGTTGCTGCCTATCATGGAGAGAGAAGTGAAGAAGTTGCTTCAAGCTCAGATCATTGTACCACTGAGATATTCAGAGTGGGTGGCTAACTTGGTGCTAGTAAGGAAAAAGAATGGAGAGATCTGACTCTGTGTAGACTTCAGAAATTTGAACCGGAGCTCACGGAAGGATAACTACCCCTTGCCAAAGATGGAACACATACTACAGAGGGTAACGGGAGCTTCCAGGATGTCTATGATTGATGGTTTCTCTGGCTACAATCAGGTCTCTGTTCCCCCTAAAGACAAGGAGAAGACAACATTCACCACTCCATGGGGCACATTCATGTATGCCAAGATGCCATTTGCACTTATGAATGCAGGGGCGACATTCCAGCGTGCCATGGACATAGATTTCGTTGGGGAAAAGGATAAATTCGTGGTCATCTATCTGGATGACATCACAGTATTTTCAAAATCTGATGAAGAACACCATCGCGACCTCAGGAAAGTTTTCTTGAAATGCAGAAAGTTTGGCATTTCATTAAACGCAAAAAATCTTTATTCGCCATGAAGGAGGGAAAGTTACTAGGCCACATAGTATTAGTAGAAGGAGTCAGGATTGATCCCAGCAGAATTGAGGCAATACAAGCCTTATCAATCCCGAGGTCTAGAAAGGAGGTCCAATCTTTCCTCGGTAAAATTAATTTCCTAAGGAGGATTGTGCCTAACTTTGCTGAGGAGGTAAAACTTATAACAACTATGTTAAAGAAAGAGAATGAAGTAAGGTGGACCCCTCAATCGCGACATTCCTTTGAACAAATCAAGAAAGCCCTGACTGAATCTCCTGTGCTTGTCAGTCCCGACTACTCGAAGGATTTCCTTATTTTCTTCTTTGCCTCACCTGACACAGTAGCTGCTGTTCTATTACAGACAAATGACAATGGGTTAGAACAGCCTGTTGCTTACTTCAGCTGAGCATTGAGGGATGCTGAAGTCAAGTATGACACTATGGAGAAGAAAACTTATGCTCTAGTGAAAGCTCTCAAAGCTTTTAGAACCTACATTCTGCAGTCAAGGATCATCGCCTATGTCCCCTCGGCTGCTGTTAAAGATATTCTTATTCAGCTTGACATAGACGGGAGAAGGAGTAAATGGATAGCCAAAATCCTGGAGTTCGACCTGGAAATAAGGCCCACCAAGTTGATCAAAGGGAAAGGTTTAGCCAAGCTGCTGGCTGAAGCAAATTGCCAAGCTTTGGGGATAAGTTTCATCAACGAATGCTCAAATATTCAGCAGGATCGGCTATCTGACATAGATCATCAAAGGAAGCCCCCATTGGCTCAATGTCCTTGGTATAAGGATGTCATATACTTTTTGCAGGAGCTGCGACCTCCAGACGGCCTGCAAAGAAGCAAAGAAAGAGCTCTAAAGCTCAAAGCAGTCAGATACTGCTTGATCGATCAAATATTATATTGGAAATACCCCCTGGGGGTGCTTCTAAAATGTATAAGCCCACCAGAGGCCGAGAAGGTCGTAGCTGAATTTCACAGTGGCCTGTGTGGAGGGCACCATTTCTGGAGAGCCACAGCCCACAAAATCCTCAGGGCTGGATACTACTGGCCCACCATGTTCGTTGATGTCTACAAAAGGGTCAGAGCCTGCATCAATTGTTAAAAATTTGCAGGAAAGCAGCAACTCAGGTCTTTGCCGTTAAAACCAATGGTGGTTTCAAGGCCTTTCCAATAGTGGGGCCTAGATTTTATTGGAGAAATTCACCCTCCCTCCAGTGGGCAACATAGGTGGATCCTGACTGCTACAGATTTCTTTACCAAGTGGATTGAAGCTATTCCCACCAGGAGTGCTTCCCACAAGGTAATCATCGGATTCTTGGAGGACCTCATCACAAGGTTTGGCTGTCCAAATAAGATTGTCACTGATAATGCAGCCGCTTTCGGGTCTGAACCATTAGCCAGGTTCTGCGAGCAGTTCGGGATTAAGCTGATTCACTCCACCCCGTATTACCCACAGGGCAATGGTTTAGCAGAGTCCTCCAACAAAAGTTTAATAAGAATCATCAAAAGGCTATTGGAAGACAACCAAAGGGCTTGGAACTCGAAGCTTACATTCACCCTATGGGCTGATTGGGTGACTACAAAGAGAGCTACAGGTCTATCCCCTTTCCAGTTTGTCTACGGAGCCAAAGCTATTTTCCCTTCTCAACTAGCCATCCCTGTAGCGAAATTCCTCCAGGACTATCAGGAGGAGCCTGATGACATGATCAGAAGGATTCATCAGTTAGTAGAGGTCTAGCAAGCTAGGGAGCAGACATTGGATAGGATCCAGGACCATCAGCAGAAAATCAAGTAGGTCTTCGATAGGAAGGCCAAGAAGGAGCGGTTCTAGGTAGGAGACCTGGTATTGAAATGGGATGCTCCTAAACAAGATAAGGTAAAACACAACAAATTTGAAGCCCTGTGGATTGGGCCTTTCAGAATCTCCGAGGCTTTCTTAAACAACACATAGAGGTTGCGAGATTTAGAAGGTGAAGAGGTTTTCGGCAGCCCAGTAAATGGGTATTTCCTAAAGAAATGTTTTGTTTGAAGTCTCAGATAACTCTTTTGTCTGTAAATATTGCCCTTGTGGTTTCTTAGTTCATTTTCTTTTTGTTTTGCGGCCTAATAATGACTCCATAGCTCAACGGAAAGGTGACTGGAACTGCAGAAGGAGTTCTTAGAGCATCGTAGGGATGACTCTATCCCCCATGGAGCCTAATGTTAGTAACAATTGTGGTATCAGGATTTTAAAGGGTAAGAAGGCCGAGACCTTTCGAGTCTCAAAAGACCGATGGGATCCTAGCCGTTGATCTTGGCAGGACGCGTGTCAGACATCAGAAGGAGAGTCGGGATTTCAGTGCATCGGAGGATCAGAGTTTCTGAAGGCAGGGAACTCTTACATGAGTGAATCGCAATGCGCGATTGCCCGACTGAATCAAAGTCGTCCGTCAGCTGTGGCACGTGGCGAGAGATCCTGCAGAGTTGGGGATCGAGGATATGAAAGTCCCATGCACATGACAATAGGAATCGTGATATTCCGATACTCGATTTCCTGACATAGCTACGAATCATAGTGGAGGACAGGTGTCGGAAGGACAATCCATGTAGGAAGGCAACACCAAGTGGCATCGACACATCGCAAACTCAGATGTTCGTGAGTTTGAGTGGCAAAGATTTGCGCATAGAGTTGCGAGGTCGCGAGAAGCGATGTCCTGGCAATCGCCGGATTAGTGTGTGGGACCGAAGGAGCAAATGGAATACAGGTGGCAGGCTGTCGCGAGTCTCAAGGACTTGTGCGTCGAGACATCGAAAGCACTAAAGCACCAATAGAGATTAAGCTCCAGTCATAAAGAGGTGGTCGTATGGGCCATAGAATAGCCAGGAGGGCTAACCCATAGGAGGAGGATCTCATCGCACATCGGGATATCGGGGATCCCCGAGGTGAAGAGTTCGCGCATTGCAAACTCGCGAATCCTTAATTCTCGAAAAGCCCGAAGCCTCATCGCATTACCTCCGCCATCTGTCCCTTGCCGCCATGGCTTCTCCCCGTGTCATGCCAACCGCAGTTTTTCCGGCGCCTGTGTTCCTCCACCTGGCTCGTACACTTCAAAACCCATGGATTTTGCCACTTGTGCTCGCCCTATCATTTTTCCTTGCTTGGTCACCATCCGTTCGTCACTTCGGGTCAAGCCTCCCAGTCATCATGAAGGTCTCCATGTCCTGTAGGTGCAGAATCAACCTGGACCTTTCTGAGCCCAATGAAGCAGTTATTACAGCAGTTGATGGTGGTTGGACATCTTTTCCACCATAAATGGAAAATCCAGAGATGACTATAAGCTGGTCATTTCATTCTCAGGCCCTTGGGAGCACGATTGCGTCTGACCAAGGTTAGGCATGTAACCTTTTATTATGATTGAATAAGACAACAAGAGAGCATAACGCTCAAAGGAATGTTGGTTTCTCCCAGTTAAGGGTTCGAGGGTAAAATCTCAATGTACTGTGTGATTTCTTTTTCATTTACATTCTTGATTAAATTCTTTTTCTCTTATTCTATGATTAGTGTGGAAGTGCCCTTTATTTCCTGACATGTGATATTAGAGATTAGGTTTTCCCTGACAAGTAATTGTTTAGAGCGGTGCTATGCTTTGGCGAGTATATCAGATCTTGATTTTCCAATCTTGAATATGAGAACTAAACCCTAGGTACAATAAGAGTCGTAAGTCATAAATTGTGTTAAAGATTGTGGTAAACAATGGCGAGCAATTCTAGAATAGAGATCGAAAAATTCAATGGCCATAATTTTGAGCTTTGGAAGCTTAAAATGGAAGATATTTTGAGCTTTGGAAGCTTAAAATGGAAGATCTTCTTATGGATTGAGAGCAATGGATAGTGGTTTGTCCAGGTACCTAGCCGACAGGCATGTCGATGGGAGAATGGGAGAAACTGAAAAGAAGAGCAAGAAGTACAATTCATCTTTGTCTTGTAGATTCAGTTCTACTGAATGTCTCGGGTGAAGATTTGGCCAAGAAACTGTGGGACAAGTGTTGACTCTCAAAATTGTCAAAGATTCACTTGCCTGCAAAGAATTGCAAGGTGTACACATTTTTTTAAAATATTATATATACATATATATTAAATAAACTATAAGTGGGGACCCCTTATAGTGTCATTCAAATAAATAACCATGAAGATGCCCTTTTGAAGGAAAAGTCACTTGAATTCTTTATTGTTGATGGTTGTTTTTGATACTTATGGATCACCTGCATGATTATTATTTTGATATGAGCTGGGCTTTAAGTGATAACAATAGCGGCTTCAAATGGTATTCAAAACTCCTCTTTGGTCTTTTTTTTATTCTAAGTACAAATGTTGGGTAAAAATTTCTCCAAAAAAAAGTGTTTTATGGATGTTGTTTCAATGATAAAAGAATTCCTTTTTTAATGCAACGACATGATATTTACCCACTAGCTACTGAGTTTTAAACATACAAGAAAAGGGTGACTTGCATACATATGCACATAACGCATTGGTTATATATATTACACAGGTTATATGTACATGGTCCAATACATATTAGACAAGTTACGAGGATGTGGTCATGTTAACCTTATTGTTACATTGTGATAGCATAATGATTTATATTTGAACAAATGTTGAAGGTATTAACACATATGGTATATTATCCACAACTCATACATGTTATATATCGTATCGGTATGATCCAACATGTATATTTGATAGGCATTGCATGATATAGCCAACGATCTTATTTACGGTGGTTAATTGTTGGAGGTTTATGTGTTAGTGAATGTTGATATTTCAAACACGTGTGGGACATCCTATATATATTACCATAGGCTGGATATTGGTATTTGTTTATGGTGGTAAGTGGCTGCGTTGGTGACATGTGATCCTAAATGATACAATGCTTACCTGGCACATGTTGGTTGATTGAGGTTTTAACATGGCTTGTCTTGGGTTTAGCAAGTGATTAATGTTGGCCATCACCCTAGCATGATGTGAACAATAGTTAATGCACTAGCTTGTTGTTCGAAGTTGTTAGCACTAAGATTCACCCTCAGACTACTAGAGGATAAGACCAGTACCCATGAAAAGTAAAATGTATTAAAATGGTTTGGGTAGGTCGATCAACAAGACTGTAAAGAAAGGAAAAGATAACAACGGTTGTTGCAGATCAGTTCAGGACCATTGGGTTATGGAGTCATAAGTATCATGAATAATGAAGGCATTTAAACTGCCCATCAGACAAAAGGATTTATGTGGTGATGAGGAGAAAGAAGACAAAAAATGTTTGAGTGATGAACCATGAAAAATGGGCAATATGACAACATATCCTCTACTGTCTCAGGAATCCATAGATTAGATAGATGCTACATCCAGACAAGAAGAAAACAGTAAATGTATGATGAACCATGAAAGATGGGAAAGATGACAACATATCCTATACTACCTCAGGAATCCATAGATCAAAGAGATTGCTACATCTAGACAAGAAGAAAACATAAAATGTTTGATGAACCATGAAAGATGGGAAAGATGACAACAAATCTTCTACCGCCTCAGGAATCCATAGATCAGAGAGATTACATCCAGACAAGAAAAACCGAACAACAAGTAAACTAAGAAGACAGATTGATAAAAACGATTCAAAGGAATATTCAAGAACATAGTATTTACAATCCAAGCCCTCAATCATACAAACTGAAAAATACAAAGCCCTTATCCTAAAACTCTCTCGGCTCTCCAACCTATGAAA
>ML810241.1:28132-49156 GCA_009831015.1 Picea engelmannii
CTTAAACTGATCTATTTATAATCAGATCAGTCCACAACTTCCATGAGTATGACCTGGCCATCTCATTCAAAGCTTTCGTCAATGCATCCTTCTATCAGGCTGTGTGTGTGTTCTCATGTCATACGCAAGCTCAGACCAGTATGGTTCTACAAGAAGAAAATGTCCATCGTGGTACCTCGGGTTGACAAATTTGTCTCCTTGGCCATAGCTTCCATGCCTTCTATTTGTGGATTGAGTTGAGGTTTCAGCTACCAGTCCCTTTCCATTAACTAAATCCTCATTGGTATGAAAGCACGACTTAATGCCTAGGGGGCGACCACATGATGCTGTCGGATTTGACATTATAAAAGCACGTGATCACGGGGCCATCAAAGGTGATTTGGATCCACACCGCTTTTGAGCCCGCAACTCACCACCTTCTACCACATAGCTCTTTCTCTATACCATGGTTTCAATTGTGAGACCGCTCAAGAATTTTATCATTTGGGCATGTTGCGTCCCCACAATGAAACGTGGTCATTGATTTGGTCATGATCTATGATTTGGGAAAACCCTAATTTTGCTTCCATGCACCGCTCTTGGATGGACCTTGCTTCCTTTTGCAAAGATCAACAACTCACAATTACTTCAGGAGTTCGGGCTTTGGGCCTTTTCAATGCATAGCTCTTACAATCCTTTGAAGTGTCGAATTCTCGAAGTGTGAGATCTGGAACTTCATGTCCTCTTGTTTTGGATGGTCGAGATTCACTTCGAGAGTTCAGGCTTCAAGAGTTTTCCTTCTTCTTGCTCGCACAATCCTCCGAAGTGAGAGATCTGGTGATGCGTGGCCTCAACCTTCAATGGCTCAGATTTACTTCGGGACTTTGGGATGCTTGGCTAGTCGTTAATCCTTGCGCAACTTTCAAAATCCGACTGTCTGAGAGCTGCTGATATGAACTGTATATGGGATCTCCGCCATTGAAACATGAACCTGTCTGCTTGCGTGTATTTCAGCTCGAAATGGACTATTTTGAATGCTGCGCTTAGACGCTTCCTATGCAAACCACAAACTTGGACAAATTACTTCCCTTGACAAATATATGTGATAACAAAAGATAACATCTTGGGTTTTGCCATTAGTCTCATTTGTTAGTGGAAATCAAGCTTTGATAACCATAGCAACTGCTCGAAGGCACCTTTTAACCTACACAACACTAGGTACTAGGGTTTCTATTCCCTATCATCTAATGTGATTTTTTCTTTTCTCTATAACTGCATGTTGTGCTTGTTATTTGATAATTTCATGTTGTGTTTTGAAGAAAAATAAGGTGGTTTTGCTCCTATTTTTGGAAAAACGCATGCACAGAAGTTTGAGTGCTATGATTTCCATAATTATGGTTGTTAGTTTCCTATTTATCATGATGGTCATAGTTTGTCTATAGCGCGTTAAAGTGACATTCCAGTGTTCTGGGTCTTTGGTATTTTAGTCACATGCAGATTTTGCATTGTTTCTTGAAATAAAACGCCCCACAACCCTATGCATACCCTTGTTAAAATGAATGGTTTGCCCGCATGCTCATTTTGGTCAGGCCAGGTCTGAAGTAAAATGTTTTGGGTCAAATCCATTTTCATATCATCTTTTGTTGTGCGGTGGTAACCTTAGTCCTGTAAAACCCTGGTCATTTTGATTGTGGTTATTATTTGGGACCAAAACAAACCAAGAGGCATCGTTGCCTCTATGCATTATGATTGGATTTATGAAAAATGCCACACTAGAGTATGGGATTGTTATATTAAGTAACCCAGTGGGCCTCACAAATTTAATGGATAGGATTTAGTAGAAATAAAGTTTTGAAACCCTATTGTTTCATGACACCTCTATTGGGTTCGATTTCATGACCTTTGGCCATAACAAGGGCACGATAACATGATATTTATTGAGTAATTTCAATGCATACATTTTTTTGTCATCCCCTTGCAAATAAAAGGATCTATCAAGTTTGGGGTCAGATTGAACAAGCATTGTTACGATTTGATCATTTGAGTGTTGTTTGATAAGCAATGAAATCGATCAATTAAGAGTGTCGATAAATAAATGTTTGTTTGGATGACTCTATTGGTATTTAGAGCATTGTTTACATAAGGTTTCACATTTGATGGTTCACAGTAATATGTAAGAAAATTGGTGTTAAATGGGGAATAATACATGGATTTTGATCATTTGTAAACAAGATATAATACCTAGAATGTGACATTGAATATTTTTGTGAATAATTTGAGTGATGACAGAAATGTTGTGTAACATTTTGCAACTGCGTTTTCAAAGTGGATAACTTGTGGAATGATAATAGACCGATTTTATTGAGCAATATGGTTTCATGACGAATATAATTATGCATGTTGGAATTGTAAAGATTGAATGATGATGGAAATAATTGTAATATAAGCATGTCCATTTTATTTCCCGTAATACTCAACATTTTCCGCTCATTACAATCCCTTTCATCAACCCAAATACTTGTTTCATTCCCATGCTTAGATTATAATTGTAAGAAATGTTTCATGGAATAATTATATAAGTTGAAAGGAGTGTTTAGTTTGTTCGATCTCTACTTTGTTTCATAATAAAAGATGTCGATGATAATGATGTGATTGAACTAGTCATGGTAAATGAACAGTCTGCATTGCACTTCCTGATCATACTTACCATTTTCCACTAATTACAAACCCAATCATGAAATCCCAAGAGCCCTAAAAATCCTTTTTCCAAGTAATTACTAATTCTGGAATGTGGAATGCATATTGATTTCTTGCACAAGTATTGTTAGGTATAGAGCCAGGTCTAAATTATTATTTTGCAAGATTTTAGATGATGGATTAGTCATGCTTTGGTTCTGATATTTGTGAAAGTGTGTTATAATGGTTTTTTTCAGTAGGGGCAGTCATAGCAGGAAGAGTAATAAAAAAAGTATAGGATAGGGTCCCTGGAAAAGGGGAAACAAGAGATTAAGGTTGTCTATAAATTTTGATGTAGATTCGTAAGAGTTTAATCAATTGTTACAAACATGGTTTCTCAACTTGGTTGACCAACAAGCTTGCATACCTCCACCTATTCCTGAGAATCCACGCCCAAATATTGGCATACTAGTTCCAAATAATAATTCCAATCCTTTAGTTGTGCCCGAATGAGATGGCTGACAAGATATTGTGCACCCTCCTCCTAGACACTCACAAGGATGGCCTGATATTGCCAACTTACATCAACCTCCCTTTCATTCTTGGCCCATTGTTTCATTGCCACCACCACCTCCTTCACATCGGAATTTTTAGCCTTGATCCCAAGCCTCACATACCCATCATAAGGCCAAAATCACTGAGCTTGAAGAAAATCTCGAGGAAGAGAAAGTAGCAGCAGCCAGGTCAAAATCATCACAAGAGTCTTCTCACTCAGTCACTTCTTATATGCAAGAGAATGATCAAAAATCTGCTAAGGCGGATTTATCAATTGGAAGATATGAAAAGGCTGACAATAGTCATAGCAAGAGAGGGGTAGCATCTCACAGTAAATATTGTTTCTCATAATTTCTTTGACACCCATATATGGACCTATTTGCACTTTATTTTGGACAACATATGTTTATTTTGGACAACTCATATTTGATAGCAATGTTTTGAAAATCCTTATATTTTACGTACTTCATGTTTGGATAAATTATGAAATGGATAGATTTTGATAAATTGCATAATTGCCACATGGAGTGACAAGGGGATCTTATGTTTATTTCATTTTGTACATAATAATGACATGGATTGTATGACATGGTGAGATTGATATCTCCTGCATTCAAGGTGGAAGATACAAGGATGAAATGGTTTATTTATTCATTAAAGCAAATCAGGGGGTCCCCACTTATCAATTTTATTTAATACCCTTATCATATTATCATTATTATTATTTATTAACTTACTTAACAATTCTCCTATTAACTAACTAGTTGTTAGTTAATAAATGAACTAGAAGTGGTTGAGTAATTCAACTACCTTGGAGATATTAAAAGGAGGTAAGTTGGGAAAAATAAAGGGGAGAGAACATATTGCTCCGATAAGGTCTACTCTTACTTCCAAGTGAGATTTCATTACTACTTCATTCATCTCTGATTTCTAATATATGACACTTCTTGTGATAGTAGGGTTTGTTGAAGGTGATGAAAATCTAGGATCAAGGAGCATTGAATTATGATATGCTTCCAGGTTGATTGTATGTTTGATAGTTTGCAAACTTATTTTGGTTTCTGGATTAATTTATCAATGCTAAATAAGATTCTTGTGCAGAGTCATAACAGAGTGCAAGATGTGGTTGTTGGCTTATCATTCTTGGTCTGATTTGAAGGCACCAATGGCCTATGTGTGTGTTACCTTAGGTTGTTAAACTTTCATCTTTTCCATACTTTGAAAGTATGTGAAGTGTATTGGTTGTTACAGAATGAATGAATAAAATCATTGATGGTTTTGCAACTCTCTTTGTCTTTCTTATTTCTATCAGATTATGTGATTTTTCTTCTTGTTTAAAATATCATCTAAAAAAATCAGGCTTCTTTATTTCAGTTTGCATTTGATAAATGATAAAAAAAAAAAACAGTGGTTGATATTTAAGTTAATAACTTGAAGGTTAATTGAATTTGCAATAAGGCTATAAATTAGGGTGATAATCCCGCCTATCTTGTCTTAGCCAAACAAGTTTCTAAAAAATGTTGTGAGGAGGACTTCTATTTCTTTTACTCAACAACAAACTAGGAAGCTTATAATAGTCAAAATCTCTGGTAAATAAGTTGTTTCTCAGAAAGAAACTTTATTTTCTGAGGATGAGTGATGGAAGTTAGGCGACTGAGCATTTAAATGTGTTTAATACCATGTTAAGCCAGTTATCGTCTGTGGATATCAAGATCATTGATGAGGATAAGTGTATAAGCCTATTATGTTCTTTTCCAGACTCATGGGATAACTTAGTCGTAGCTATTGGGAGTAATACAACCACACTCATGCTAGAGGACGTGGTTGCTTCTATGCTCTCGAAATAAATGAGAAGGAAGAAAATGGAAGGATCAACCAAATAATTTATGGAAGTGAGAGGTCAACCGATAGACAGAGATAAAGACAGATTCTCTGGTAGAAAGTGTTGAAAAGTCAACAAGAAACATGTGTCTAATTTACTTTTCCCTTAAATAAATTGGACAATAAATACTAATCTATTATCTCATTTATAATTGAGTGATTTGGAGTTGAAACAGAATTATAAGTGTAGTTAAGTGAGTTAAGCTCAGTTGTACTAGTTGTAACTAAAATTGCACTAGTGAGAGTTCAATGAATTAATTATTAATTAATTCAAATCAGTGAACTCACATGCAACTGAAGATTCGCCACGATTAACTACTTGCATGTCAGATCTAGTGGAGACCCAGTTGAGATAACATGTGAAAGGGATAGTTTGGATATCAGTTGTGAGTTGAGTGAAGTTCACTCATGCAATCACACATGCAGTGGATATGCTTATGAACATGTGCAAACTAGGCAATTCGTTTTCCCATTGTGAGAATTCTAATTGCAGAGATTGTGCAGAGGAGGCAGACTGTCTGGACACAGAGAATTGGCACATGTATTTGTTGATTTTTTGTATGATAGTGTGAGATGATTGTATTGTACTTAGAGCTCTTGGATTAGAGTTTTGTATGAGATTGTTTCATGATCCATGATATACATAATATATGATAGTGGGGTTTTTAGCTTTACTCTTTCCCGAAAAAACTTATGTGTTATGTGTTCTTGATATTTCACTTTGTGATCGTGGTTTAAATTTCCGCAAGAATATTAGTAGAAGTGATTATGTATTTAAAAGTGGCATATAATTGTTAGATCAGGATAATTGCAGGAAATACTTAATTTGTATTGAAATGTCTACATGGTTTTAGAGCCATGGAGCCACGAAAGTGAGGTGCTAACATAATAGTATTTTCGCAGGTCCTGTCTCTGGTAGGGTGCGAACCTTAGTACTAAAAACTTCGCACATTTCTGCTCCCAGAAATTCTTGCACCCTACTCAAAGGAGAGGTGCGAACTTCCTTAAGATTTTTCATAGGCTACTCAAAGGAGAGGTGTGAACCTCCCTCACCTCACTGTGCATTACAGTGTGAACTTCCTTGTGATTTTCACAGGCTGTACACTTGTAGGGTGTGAACTTCCCTCAGGCTGCTCTCAGGTGGGGTGTGAACCTCCCAGGGAAAGAGGGATTGCAGCAGTTGAGTTTGTGTTTGGATAAAATTCAAATTTGCAGGACTTTATTAGTGCTACAATTGATTCAAGATCAAAATGTCTTTCAATGGCTTGAGGTTAGAGTATGCACTCAAGGGAAACTCGAACTACATTGCTTGGAAGGACAAGATGGAGGCAGTACTCGAAGATAATGGCTTGAAAGACTACATTGACAAAGATGTTCCTAAGCCGGATGCGACAGACATTGCAAATCTTGATGCATGGCAAAAGAAAGTGGCAAAGGTGAGGAGGATTCTGTTGGAGGGAGTACGAGACCAAATTGTCTCAAGTCTCCATGGTAAAGCCACACCACATGCAATGTGGAAGGTTTTGACAGATCTGTTCCAAAACAGTAGCGACCATAGGAAATTGGTGCTCAAAGATAAACTCAGGAAGATCAAGATGGAGAAGGGCGACACCATTCCAAAATATTTCACGATGTTTGTCCAATGTTAGGATGAGCTTGGAAGTGTGGGAATAACAGTCATTGCTGATGATTTGGTGAGCTTGGATCTCCTAGGACTTTCGAAGAGTTGGCACAGTTATCAAGACTCTGTCAATGGAAGGAAAAAATTGCCAGATTGGGAACGACTATGGTCGGATCTAGCGCAAGAGGAGTTCAAGCGGAACACCAAAGATGGATCTTCATCAAAGCGTGATGATGAAGAGGATTATGCTTTGACTGCCAAGGAAAGGAAAGGGAAAGGGAAGAAATTCCATTCAAAATCCGAGTCTAAAGTCAAGAAGCTGGATTTTTCCAAAGTGAAGTGTTTTCACTATCACAAACATGGGCATCTCACTACTAACTGTCTGCAGAAGAGGAAGAACAAGACGGTTGTTGGAGCTGCAACCGGTGAGGCTCTTGTCTCACAATTTAAACTTGACTTCTCTATGATCGCATGCATGGCATCAAGTGCATCGGGATCAATGTGGTATTTGGATAGTGGCACTTCCTACCACATGACGGGAGATAAAGAGTCTTTCAGTGACTTGGAGGAGAAAGATCTCAGAATGCATATTGAGATGGGTGACGATGGACAATATAGTGCGACTGGTATTGGTACCATAACCTTTCAAAGGGAGTCAGGTAAACCATTTCAATTGAAAAATGTTATGCATGTTCCAGGTCTGAATAAAAACTTGGTCTCAGTTGCAATGTTGGAGGATAGAGGCTATGATGTTGTTTTCAACAATGGAAAATATTTCCTGCGACATAAAGAAATGGGTCAAGTCAAGAAGATAGGGATTCGAGTTAAGAATCTCTACATGTTGGAGGTAGATGGCTGTGGTGCCATGGTGGGCAAGGTAGAAAAAGTGGTGAGCTGGGATGAGGGTGAATTATGGCACGGGCGATTGGGCCATATTCATCATGGATCCTTGAAGATCATGCAACAAATATCTACTGGACTTCCAAGGGGAACACTTGCTCAGCTAGATCAATGCAAAGGGTGCACCCTAGGGAAGTATGTAAAGTCCACCTTTCATGAAAAGGAGAACCGTGCTTCGGTGATCCTGGAGAGAATTCACACAGACGTGTGTGGACCATTCTCGATTGCGTCAACAACAAAACATAGGTATTATGTTATTTTTGTTGATGAATTTTCTCGTAAATGCTAGATATTCTTCATGCAGAAGAAGGATCAAACATTCTCAAAGTTCTGTGAATTTAAAGCATTGGTGGATAAAGAGTCGGGGAAACAAGTGAAGGCTCTAAGGAGAGATAATGGTGGAGAATACATATCTAACGAATTCAAAGACTTTTGCAGTAGAGAAGGAATTTGAAGAGAACTCATAGCACCTCATAACCCACAACAAAATGGGGTCGCGAAGAGGAAGAACAGAACGATCGTGGGTACAACACGAGCGATATTGCATGATCAGGGCCTACCAATGCATTTGTGGGAAGAAGCATGCAATACTGCGGTTTATGTGAAAAACCATTGTCCTCATAGAATGCTTGGCATGCGTACACCTAAAGAAGCTTTGACTGGTAAGAAACCTGATGTTTCTCATTTTAAAACTTTTGGCTCATCTGTTTTTGTGCATGTGACCAAGGATGCTAGGAAGAAGCTGGAACCGATTGTTGAAGTTGGGATATTTGTGGGGTACACATAAACACCCCATAATTATCGTGTGTATTTTCCTAACAGGAAGATGACTGTTATGCGACGAGATATAAAATTCGATGAGGGGAAAGCCATGCGATTGTTGCTTGAGAGGGAGCTAGACTTACATGCAGAAGAGGAACTGCTGGTTCCCAAAGATGAGTCTCAAGTTGTGGATCAACCACATGAGGAGGTTCATGGAGTGAAGGAAACCACTCAAGCATAACCATCCATCAGAAATGGCAGAAAGTGCACCATGGAAGCTGATAGATTGAGACTAGATGTTGCACAGAATGTAGGAGCCCTTACTTCACAGCATAGACATAGACAGTCTCCTGATCGATTTACTGGATACATGGCTCTCATGAGAAAATGTATTGTGACTGAACCATCTTCCTTTTAGGAAGCAGTGCAGGACCCCACTTGTGTTGATGCTATGGTTGAGGATTATGACTCCATTGTAAAAAACAATGCATGGGAAATTGTCCTGAGACCGGTCGAAAAATTAGTGGTGGAGGGTAAGCTCTTAATCATTGTTATTTATGTTGATGATTTAATACTAAATGGTGATGAGTATTTGATACACTCATGTAAGGATGACCTTGCAAAGGAGTTCGAGATGAAGGATTTGGGCCTTCTTCATTATTTCCTTGGATTGGAAATATGGCAACGAGATGGTGAACTTTTTGTGTCTCAAGGCAAGTATCCAAGGGAGATACTGGGTAAGTTTCAAATGGAGTGCTGCAAACCCATGGACACTCCTCTTCCAAGAAACTGGAGGAAAGAGGATGCTACTTATGGAGAGGTAGTGGATGATACTATCTATTGACAATTAGTAGGTTCACTAATGTATTTAGTGAACATGAGACCAGACATTTGCTATGCGGTTAACCAGCTAAGTCAAGCAATGGTTAAACCTACCAAACTATTTTGGAAGGAAGGTAAGCATGTCCCAAGATATCTGAAGGGAACATCTGAGTATGGATTATGGTACAGACAGAAAAATGAGGTGAAGTTGCATGGCTTCATGGATGCAGATTGGGCGAGCAACCCAACAGACATAAAGAGCACATCAGGGGGGATCTTTAGTACTAGATCTACAGTTATTTCTTGGTACAATAGGAAACAAATATCCATGGCACTTAGTTCAGCGGAAGTAGAATACATGGCAGCGAGTCAAGCTGCATGTGAGGCTATCTGGATGAGAAAGATCTTGGTTGGTTTGTTTGGTTCTCATTTAGATTCGAGAGTGATTCATTGTGATAATCAGAGTTGCATTAAACTCTCAATTAATCCAGTGTTTCATGATAGATCTAAGCACATAGATATCCGGTATCATCATCTTAGAGATTGTGTGCAACAAAAGATCATGTTGCTTCAATACATTCCTATGGAAGATCAAGATGCAGACATTCTGACGAAGGCGCTCACCAGGAGCAAATTCGAATATCATAGAGACAGGATTGGGGTGAAGGATAATCCCTTTCTTGTTGAGAGGGAGTGTTGAAAAGTCAACAAGAAACATGTGTCTAATTTACTTTTCCCTTAAATAAATTGGAAAATAAATACTAATCTATTATCTCATTTATAACTGAGTGATTTGGAGTTGTAACAGAATTATAAGTGTAGTTAAGTGAGTTAAGCTCAGTTGCACTAGTTGTAACTAAACTTGCACTAGTGAGAGTTCAATGAATTAATTATTAATTAATTCAAATCAGTGAACTCACATGCAACTGAAGATTCACCACGGTTAACTACGTGCATGTCAGATCCAATGGAGACCCAGTTGAGATAACGGGTGAAAGGGACAGTTTGGCTATCAGTTGTGATTTGAGTGAAGTGCACTCATGCAATCACACATGCAGTGGATATGCTTATGAGCATGTGCAAACTAGGCAATTCGTTTTTTCATTGTGAGAATTCTAATTGCAGAGATTGTGGAGAGGAGGCATGCTGTCTAGACACAAAGGATTGGCACATGTATTTGCTGATTTTTTGTATGACAGTGTGAGACGATTGTATTGTACTGAGAGATCTTGGATTAGAGTTTTGTATGAGATTGTTTCATGATCCTTGATATACATAATATATGATAGTGGGGTTTTTAGCTTTACGCTTTCTCAGAAAAACTTATGTGTTATGTATTCTTGATATTTCACTTTGTTATCGTGGTTTAAATTTCCGCAAGAATATTAGTAGAAGCGATTTTGTATGGCATATAATTGTTAGATCAGGATAATTGCAGGAAATACTTAATTTGTATTGAAATTTCTACAGAAAGTTCAATTCGAAGGGTAGATCTAAATCCCTGGTTCAATCGACACAAAGATGATGGAAATGAGGTAGATCTGGGCATTATAAAAAGGACCGTAAGTCAAAGGAAACATAAGTCATTGTTGGATCTGATGAGAAGCAATCGACTGAGAAAACGACGAACTCGGAGAAGGGAGGTGATGTGTACCTGGTGTTGACTAGTACAAAGTCAGATCAAGATGTTTGGTTGATCAAATCAGGAGCATCCTATCATATGACACCACATAAATAATGGTTTTGTGAATATGAACAATCTGATGGGGTGATGTGTTCTTGGGGGATGACTCGACAACCAAAATTGTTGGATGGGGAAGAGTCTGATTGACACTACAAGGTGGGAGGAAAAGAACCCTTCTAGGTGTGCTACACATTTCGGGTTTGGAAAGTAACATAATATATGTCAGCAATATGAGTGATGCAGGTGCGCATACTCTATTTCAGAGGATTCGTGCAAGATGGTCAGAGGTGTGATGGTCTTAATGAAAGTAGTTTGGATTGGTACCCTGTACAAGTTGTTAGGGAATGTCAACTCAACTGTATGCAACAACATCGTTTCCTCTGAAATCGACTCAACTACGACTTGAACCAACTCGACTCGACTTGATCCAAGTCGATTCAAACCAACTCGAAAAGACATGATGAGATCGACCCGAATAGGTGATGGCATAAGAGGATGGGACACATTGGAGAAAAAGGACTTCGAGCTATGCAAAGAAAAGGTATGGTAGAAGGTTTTCTTGAATGTGGTTTATAAGTCAACTTTTGTGAACATTGCATATATGGAAAACAAAGTCGGGTGAGGTTCCCATCTGGAGCGACAAGGGAAAATGGGATTCTAGAACTGGTGCATAGTGATGTGTTTGGCCCAGTTACAGTTCCTTCACTTGTTGGATCCCTGTATTATGTCTCCTTCATAGATTATTTTTCCAGGAAGACATGGATATATTTCCTGAGGAAGAAATCAGAGGTTTTGAGAGATTTCAGGAGTTTAAATCTCTTATGGAAAACTAGACAGAGAAGAGGATTAAAGTGCTAAGGACTAACAATGGTGGTGAATTTTGCAGAAATGAATTTGATAAATTGTGTAAGCAATGTGGCATATCACAAAAAATACCACACCATATACCCCACAACAAAATGGAGTTGCTAAGAGAATGTATAGAATGTTGATGGATAAGGCAAGGAGCATGCTCAGTGGTGTTGGGCTCACACAAGAATTCTGGGCGGAGGTAGTTGAGACTACAAGATATCTGGTAAATATGTCTCCTTCATCGACACTAGTTGACACGACTCCAAATGAGGTATGGTATGGTAAGAATCCTTTGGTGGCATATCTCAAAGTATTTGGTTGTGATACATTTTGAATGCTCCCAAGGAAAAGAAGAGCAAGCTGGACAAGAAGGTAGTCAAATGTATTTTCATCGGATATAAAGAAGGGATGAAAGGATATAAGCTCTGGGATCCTGCATCAAGGAGAAAAATGTACAGTCGAGATGTGGTATTCAAAGAAGTCGGAGGTAAATCTGATCCCGAGGAAGTTGTTTAGACCGAGAATAATCCTAATATGGTGCAATTTGAAATGAGGAATGAAAAAGATGATTCAGATGAGTCCACTAAATCTGAGGAAGAGGTGGAACAACTGATTCCAGTGGTAAGGAGGTTAGAAAGGCTTGCAAACCGGTATGGTAAGAATAAGAAAACTGGTTTGGTAGAAGGTTTTGCAAACTGGTTTAGAAGTGGATTGCAAACTGGTGAAGGTGCCAATTCTAGTGGGAGAAAGGCTTACTATTGAATAGTGTCCAAAGACACGGGAAGAGATAGAGGAGATGGCACATGTTCCCTATGCAAGTGTGGTTGGTAGTCTAATGTATGCGCTGATTGTTTACACTCAACCAAACATTGCCCATGCAGTGGGAGTGTTTAGCAGGAATATGTCGACACTTGGAAAAGAGCACTAGACAACTGTCAAAAGAGTATTCATGTATTTGCGTGGCATGAACAATTATGCTATATTCTATCAAGGAAGACCTGGAGGTGACAATGGTAAAGTAGATGTACATGGCTTTGTCGATGCAGACTAGACTGGAGATCTAGATCGATGGAGGTCGACCAACAAATATTTCTTCAAAATTTTTGGTGGAGAAATAAGATGGATGAGTAAGAAACGAGTAGTCGTAGCCTTGTCAACAACAAAAGCTAAATACATGGCAGCCACTCATGGAAGAAAGGAAGCAACATGGCTTCAAAGGTTGTGTTCATGAATCGGGTTTGAGGAGAAAGCTATGAAGGTAAGTTGTGACATTCAAAGTGCAATATTTCTGGAAAATAACCCTGCTTATCACTCAAATACTAAGCAAATTGATGTATAATACCATTTTGTAAGAGATATGGTGGAAAGTAATAAGGTGCTACTGGATAAAGTAGACACTTTGGAAAACATAGCAGACTCGTTGACCAAGTCTATGAGTGTTGTGAAGTTCTCTTGGTGAAAAGAGGCAATGGGCATTGTTTCCCTAGGGCAGTGAATGAAAGTTGAGGAATCTCTTGTTTCAACAAAGATGACAACATGTGGGAGAATGTTGGGTTGTTATATGCTTTGCAGTGAATTTCTAGTCAAGGTAGATCAATTGGCAGTCGAAGTTGAGGTGGATCAACAACAAGTCGAAGGTTGAGAAAGTTGACTGGGAAAAGTCGTAGTCGAAGGTATCGACAACAAGTCAACCAAAAAGAGGTCAATGTGCGGCCATGAGACGATCGACTAGAGACCGAATGAAGGTTGACTGGTAGTCGTCTGGTAACCCGACTATAACAGAATCCCAAAATTTGTGGGATTTGTAGCCAATGATATGCATGACTCTGTAACCACTTTTGGGCACCAATCTTTAGGCTTTTCACTGTTGTAAATCCTATAAAGATGCGTGTTGTAAGGTCATAAAGGCTAATGTTGTAATACACTTATGCAGGTTAATGCATGTGTAGGTATAGGTTGTTTGTCATGCATATGTAAGCTGATTTGGCTATAGCATTGTTTTTGCATGTGCAATAGGGTATGGTGTCAATTGTATCTTAGGTGTGGACCAAGGTTAGGCATGTAACCTTTTATTCTGATTGAATAAGACAACCAGAGAGTAGAACACTCAAAGAAATGTTGGTTTCTCCCAGTTAAGGGTTCTAGGTTAAAATCTTAGTTTATTGTGTGATTGCTTGTTTCATTTATGTTCTTGATTAAATTCTTCTTCTCTTATGCTAGGATTAGTGTGGAAGTGCCCTACATTTCTTGACATGATTTTAGTTGTCGATTCATCACCTAGAAAACATTACCTCCATCATACCTTTCATATCCACATAACTACTCCCTATGGGGAGTCATATGAAAAGATGCACTTGATTCAACCAACCATGCCTCATGATCTGCATGTGTGCTTGAATAATCCAAGTACACATCTCCTCCTTCTTCATTGGAGGTATTTTCTTTTGTAGAGGGAGCACCTTCATATCCCTTCACTTTCTCAATGCTTTTGGATCTAGATTGCTTCTTGAAGTGCCCTTCTTTTCCACATCTCCAACATACCTTTACAAAATTTCTAGGAGATTTATATCTACCCCTTAGACTTAGATATCCCATTAGAGGACTTATATATATTTGTTTCCTGGGAGTGTCCTATTGCAAATAATGCATCTGTGTTATGTCCTTCCATGTTATTCCATCTCATCTCCTCTGACAACAAGGATGAGACCACAACATCGAAACTCAAGGTAGTTGTGTTAACGCTCTGTAAATTCCCAGAGGTTGTCGGGGGCAGAAGAAATTTACCAGAGGCAACTTTATCCAACCACTTTGAAACTAGGATCTAGCCCTACCATTTTCAGAGAGGGATCTCTCTGTAAGATTTAAATTTTCTTTAGTTTTCAAATATTAGGCTAGTTAAATTAAATGAGATTGGGTTGTTTTTTTTTTGTAAGTTGGTTGAAAAAGTGTTTATGCCTCCATTGGGATATGGGGTCTGTTTTTATAAAGATAGAGATCAGAGAACATATACAAAGATTATTTTCGCAGGGCAGGATAATGAAACTATTGGATTCTTTAGAAATAAAGTGATGGATAGAAGAAAAGGAGAGATTATCAATTAGAATAAAGAAGCACTTAAGAATTTTTTTATTCTAACGTCAGAAGATAAAAATTTAGGTATTTAAAAGCTTAGAAACAAAGCACACAAAGGTAAATTCTGCAACTTTAACTCCCTATAAATGATCAGATTGGAAAACAAGATGATAACTAAGAAAGATAAACATTCAATGAAGAAAGAGAAAAACTTCACCAACAGTTAACANGGAAAAGTCGTAGTCGAAGGTATCGACAACAAGTCAACCAAAAAGAGGTCAATGTGCGGCCATGAGACGATCGACTAGAGACCGAATGAAGGTTGACTGGTAGTCGTCTGGTAACCCGACTATAACAGAATCCCAAAATTTGTGGGATTTGTAGCCAATGATATGCATGACTCTGTAACCACTTTTGGGCACCAATCTTTAGGCTTTTCACTGTTGTAAATCCTATAAAGATGCGTGTTGTAAGGTCATAAAGGCTAATGTTGTAATACACTTATGCAGGTTAATGCATGTGTAGGTATAGGTTGTTTGTCATGCATATGTAAGCTGATTTGGCTATAGCATTGTTTTTGCATGTGCAATAGGGTATGGTGTCAATTGTATCTTAGGTGTGGACCAAGGTTAGGCATGTAACCTTTTATTCTGATTGAATAAGACAACCAGAGAGTAGAACACTCAAAGAAATGTTGGTTTCTCCCAGTTAAGGGTTCTAGGTTAAAATCTTAGTTTATTGTGTGATTGCTTGTTTCATTTATGTTCTTGATTAAATTCTTCTTCTCTTATGCTAGGATTAGTGTGGAAGTGCCCTACATTTCTTGACATGATTTTAGTTGTCGATTCATCACCTAGAAAACATTACCTCCATCATACCTTTCATATCCACATAACTACTCCCTATGGGGAGTCATATGAAAAGATGCACTTGATTCAACCAACCATGCCTCATGATCTGCATGTGTGCTTGAATAATCCAAGTACACATCTCCTCCTTCTTCATTGGAGGTATTTTCTTTTGTAGAGGGAGCACCTTCATATCCCTTCACTTTCTCAATGCTTTTGGATCTAGATTGCTTCTTGAAGTGCCCTTCTTTTCCACATCTCCAACATACCTTTACAAAATTTCTAGGAGATTTATATCTACCCCTTAGACTTAGATATCCCATTAGAGGACTTATATATATTTGTTTCCTGGGAGTGTCCTATTGCAAATAATGCATCTGTGTTATGTCCTTCCATGTTATTCCATCTCATCTCCTCTGACAACAAGGATGAGACCACAACATCGAAACTCAAGGTAGTTGTGTTAACGCTCTGTAAATTCCCAGAGGTTGTCGGGGGCAGAAGAAATTTACCAGAGGCAACTTTATCCAACCACTTTGAAACTAGGATCTAGCCCTACCATTTTCAGAGAGGGATCTCTCTGTAAGATTTAAATTTTCTTTAGTTTTCAAATATTAGGCTAGTTAAATTAAATGAGATTGGGTTGTTTTTTTTTTGTAAGTTGGTTGAAAAAGTGTTTATGCCTCCATTGGGATATGGGGTCTGTTTTTATAAAGATAGAGATCAGAGAACATATACAAAGATTATTTTCGCAGGGCAGGATAATGAAACTATTGGATTCTTTAGAAATAAAGTGATGGATAGAAGAAAAGGAGAGATTATCAATTAGAATAAAGAAGCACTTAAGAATTTTTTTATTCTAACGTCAGAAGATAAAAATTTAGGTATTTAAAAGCTTAGAAACAAAGCACACAAAGGTAAATTCTGCAACTTTAACTCCCTATAAATGATCAGATTGGAAAACAAGATGATAACTAAGAAAGATAAACATTCAATGAAGAAAGAGAAAAACTTCACCAACAGTTAACATGCAGGAATCCTGTGAAAAGTCTCTTTGTATTACTGGAAGATCTCTTGATAAAAATTATAGTGCTTACAACTTGTTAGGGCGTGAAGATCAAGCCTCAATACTTCAAAGTTTGAAGTATTTATAATCAAGATTACAAATGATCCTGTCATTAATGATCAGGATGTGGCAAATTCTAAATCTAACTAACCAGCTAACAAGATACAAAAATTTAGGAACTGTTGATGATGTGTCGAATTCTTCATGTTGATTCTAGGGAAGGCCGTTGGTGAGTCACCCACATGACTTTAACTGGTTCGCGTGCTGACTCAAATTGCACACCTCATCTCCTACTCGATCAAATTGCACAACTTTTCCTATCTTAGCTGACTGGGAATGGTGACTTTGAGTAGTCTCCGGTATATTTCATCCGCTTCTATGTACTTGGAAAAATTTGGTTTGACGATGAAAATATACTTGATCTCGTGCTGTATGCTAAGGCCTAGCTACAAAGTTTCTAAGAATTCCATACCTGTTATACTGCCCTGTATTCCCGAAAACTTGGAACTATCTTTGGCCACCGTGGCCATCTTCTGTTTGTAATCGGGAAGAGTCATTAGCTTGTCATTTAGGACCAGTAGACTAGGAAGACCTTTCTTCTGCAAAGCCTCAATCTTGTTGAAGAACCTTTGAACTCCGATGTCCATGTTCTGGAATTTCTCCTCCAACTGCATCATCAGTCCTCTTTTGGTCAATACTCTCTTGACTTCGAGGATGGTTTTTGTCCTGTCTTCGATCTTCAGTTCTTCTAGATCTTCTATGTTCTTCGAGTTCATGAATCTAATGATTTCATTGGCTTCAGTGGGAATTTCTCCCAAATCTCCTTTTATTTTGTCTATGACCTGCCTACTTCTTAACACCGGTTCATTTTGCTCAAACATGAGTTGCACCATAGGCCAGATTTCATTTATGAATTTGGAGATATCCATCAAAATATTCTCCTTTTCTTCGGCAAGTGTCTTGCCCACTACTGTTTGCTTTTGTAGCTGTTGCAATTTCTGCTTGAGATTTTTTTATGTTTGTTTCTCATGGTGTATCTTGTCTAGTAAGAAGACTTGAGATCCTGAAGGTTCTCAACCTCCTTTTCAGTCTGTTGATTTCCGTTCCTTGTAAGTTCATCTCCTCCATGGATTTTGCTAACTCCACAGTTTTTTCCAGAGCTGTCAATGGGGTGGCTGATGGAATTTCTGCTGTGGTGGTCATTACTACAGTTGTTGTGCTAACTCCTGTGAGGGGAACTACACTCAGTGGAATGACTTCCATAGGTGTTGCCTGTTCCTTCTCCTTTACCAATCTCTCTAGCTCTACTTCCATCTCTCTTAACTGTGCATTCTACTCCATGATGAACTTGAACATTTCGTCCTTTTCACCTTATGTCTCAACTATCTCCTTTGCCTGTGCATCTTCTGTAGGTGGAAGTTTCAGTTGTTTCCTTAGAGATGCTATGTCAACATTATTTTTCTTGAGCATCTCCTCAACTACTTTCACATTAGAGGGATCATACCCAATATTGAGCACCAATTCTTCTAAGGACTTAATTCTGTTGTCCTTTGCAAAAGATGATATCTTTTCCAATTTTAACCGAGTCTGAACGTTGTTTAGAGAAACCTGTAACTTAGCAGCAGAAGTAGAAGCATTTGCCAATGTAGAGAAAACCATTTCTCCCATCTGCCTGTGTAGATCCATCTGATCAGTTGGGTGTACATCTCTGGTGTTGAATTCAAATGTTGCCCTTTTGTAATCAGTTATTGCTTTTGGATTGGGCACTTGTGCCTGCAAAAAGGCCATGTTCATTCTGCATTTCTCTATATCAAAAGATGATAACAGTCTGTGATATGTTGTGGACGTTTTCTTCCAAAACTAAGCATAGGTGCTACTGGTCAGCATCTGATTCTTCTTCTTGATCATATCATATTTATGAAAAATACTCAACTTAGCACCTCCTTGATTTGGCTGGCTTATTAGTGAAGTGTCAGTTTGCTTCTTGGATGAAGAAGTAGACATGATCTGTTGGTTCCTTGAGATCAGATGCGAATGATCATCTTTCATAACTATTGTGGATTGGGTTTCCTTTTCACTAGTCGTGTCGGTTATATGACTAGTTTTTGGCCTTTTGATGTGTATCTGGAAATCCTCAGCTGAGACTTTAGTGACAGAAGGAGAAGTATCCTTTCTGGGTCTTTTTTCCTTTGGAACCTATGGTGTAGATGTTTGAGAGATAATAATTTGAGGAGACTGTTGTTCTACCTCTTTGAGAGTGTTCGCTTCCCATTCCATTTGATTCACGAACTTCTCTATCTCAGGCTTGGGTGCATAACCATACATGATATTTTTATTCTTCACTCTCATCTCTGTGATGATCCCACATGGATCATAGTGCCATAGGAAACTTGTGTCGAACTTCATTTCCTTCAAAAGTTTATCTGCCTCTTCCCCGGTGGATCGACTATTGCAGATGAAAGATCCTATCTACCCCTTAATCCTCAGCTGTTGTTTCTTCTTCAGAGACACAAAGTGTATATCATCTAAATTTATCATTTGTCATATACATTCCAGGGAAAATTTCGTCATAGGAAAATACTTGGGCAACTTGTATGGAGCTAATTCACACCTGTATACTCTGATTTATGTGTGATTTTGATACAACTACCAATCTCCCATCTTTGTGAGGTCCAAAAGGTGTAAGATTCTTTGGATATCTTCATTTATCCTTGGTTCTGGTCTCCCATTGAGCATGCTCACCATTGGATGGTAAATTTGCTCGATGAACTATTTGAAGCTGAACTTTGTGGAGTTCCTTCTGAGCAACGAAGTCCAAGATGTTACTGCATGTGGTTTGCCATCCTTGTCCATTTTCTGCATCGGGAAGGAGAACCTTTCTGCTTGAAATAAGGTGAACATGTAAGGCAGTATTGAGGAACACCGAAACATGCCCTCTGTGGCAAATTTAGAAAGCTGATCGTGGATGTTCTCTGCCAGGAAAATGCTGTAGTCAAACTGGATGGTGGCCTTTTCCTCAGTAGAGAAAATGGATAGGAAACCCAATATAGGTTCATCTACCCATTCGTCTGAATAATATCCAAGTAGACAACAAAGGGATGAAATCACTTGGTTTCCCTTTTTTGAGAAAAAGGAGGAATGATACGGAGGATTTTTCTTGGGGAGTTGAGCATCCTGTGGGAGGAAAAACTCAAAGATCTGGGCTCTTTGAGGAAAAGACAGATTCTTGTACAACTCTGTCAAGATTTCAAGGTTGAAAGGGGAGGTAGATTTGGTTCTAGATATCTGCATCATCTGATCAATGGCCCTTGGTGTGATAAAGAAAAGAGTTTCTTCGGATGAAGAAACTACGACTCTCTGGTCAGGGAGGTAATGAGCTTGACATTTGAGGGAAAATTTGGGGAAATGATGGACTTGGGGAAAAATATACAGAGGAATATTGGACTCCCAGAGCCCAATATCATCGCTTTGATTTAGGAATGTTTCTTTAAACCATGACTCCAAGTCTGCGAAATCAAATTTGCATCTGGTCTCTGAAATTAGATAATCCTTGTCGGCTAATGGGATCTGATCGAGGTCGACAGGAAGTGGGAGGAAAGGATTTTCCTCGAGCTCTGGTTTTTTAGACTTTAGCACCATCGCTTCCAATGGTACCTGCAATTGAAACAAAAATGTTAGCGGGTAATGGCTATGGTTGGGTCGATGACTAGATCAGTGAGGGGAAAAATGTTGTCTAGTGTGTGGAGAGAGTGAAAAATGTGCAAATGGTGGAAACAAGGGCTAGTTTTGAGTGAACGGGTATCCGTTGGGTGCGGGGGACATGTCAGCAGGCTAACAGATATGTTAGCCAATAGTAAATGGCCGACAGATCATTTGATATGTGAGATGGTAGGTGAAGGACGGGTGACAGGTGTGACAGGATGACATGGGGGGCGTTGATTGGAGAAAGGCAAGTGTGAGGTGACTTTTGATGGGTGACCAGGGGGATATGAACTGACAAAGTTATGAGACGAGACCTGTAGGGGGAGGTAGTGGGGTGTGACGTCATGAAGCGATGGTGGTATGTCAGAAGGGTGGTAAGTGGTAAGTGGTTTTGGGGGGGAGGGGTTCTGATGCAATCGGTTCATGCCATGTTAGGTGGGGTCCACCAAGAAAAACCACATCATTCCAGAACCCTTCCCCCATTGTTAACGACAGAACAGTCAGGGGGGTCCGGAAATCCTTTTCAACCATTTATCCACGCGTTTTCTGCTGGACCGTATATTTATGCGCTCTTGTTAACCATCATTCTGGACCCCCCCCCCCC
>ML810241.1:61061-73196 GCA_009831015.1 Picea engelmannii
TTAATTTTTTGAATGTAACATTTTCATTTGTTTCGATTTTTGCATAATATCTTTTGTTTATTTATTTACTTATATATATTACATGATATCATTCCTATAGTAATTATGTGTAATTTCAAACAATTAGGTAAGTACCAGGTTAACGATATGAATCTATATATCGAGCCTCTTATCCATGAGATACTAAAGTTATGGGATGACATCACAATGTATGACATATGTAAACCAATCGGGGAGAAGAAATTTAAATTCCGTGGAATACTTTTATGGACAATTCATGATGCCCCTGGACTAACACATGTAACATTCTAATATTGCTCTTTAATACTATATAATTTTTTAATGTTATCATGGTGCATGTTTATTTTTTAAATAATCTCATCGTATAATTGACATTAATCCATTTGTTACAGGTCTTCAAACAAAGGGTAAATTTGTATGTCCAGTTTGTGGCCCTAAGATGAAGTACTGTTATTATTTTTTTTTAGGAAAGATGGTGTTTGATGAGTATAGGCACCTTCTTCCTAAGAACCATAGGTATTGTACTATTGAAAAACATCTTTTCAATGGGAAATAAGAGACTAGTTTAAAACCACGAAGAATGACACCTCACCTATGGAGGTTGGAATATAATAGAAATCATCAAGGTACTCAATTTCATAATGTATCGTAGATCATGTAATGTTTTGAATGTTTATTTTAATCATTGAATTTATTTTACCCTATTTGATAATTATTTTTGTGATTTCTTTTATGCTTTATGAAGGCTGCAATCATCATGAAGGTATTAATAATGGGCTTCCATGAGGAATGAAATGTTATCCCACTCAATTCATGAGGAGCTAAAAATATCTCATTTGTTTGATACAGTGCATATCGAGAAGAATGTGACTGAAATGTTATGGCGAATCATAGATGGTAGGAGGGACAAAGAAAAAATTATCAAAATATGTACTGACATTCAGGAAGCTAATCATTCAATGCGAAGTGTGATCCAATATTCAAATAGATCAGATGGAGTACTAGACCGAAATAACCTTCCATGGTTATTAACAGAGCAACAAAGCAATGATGTAAAAGACGTCATTCAAAGAATTAAATTTCCCACGGATTTTGCTTCAAACATAAATAATATCTTAATGAAGAAAAATGAATTTGGTGGGGTAAAAACACATGATTGTAATACCTTCATTAAGGTAATAATTTTGGTATACATATTTATATATATATTGGCCTTATACATCTTTTATTTATTTTTATTTTTTCTTGTCTACTTTTGTCGAAACAAATAACGATTCATTTTTTTGTTACAGTATGTTCTACCGCAATCTCTCCCAAACGAATTTGACAACAATGTCAAACAAGTTATATATGATCTTGGAAAATACATGAGGCAAGTAGTTGTGATTTATATGCAAAATGTTCTTTCAAATTATTGTTGTACTTAATGACACGTGTCTTACTTGTAATGTAATATATTATATTATGTTATGTTGAAACATGTTATTATCTTGTGTCATGATCTCATGTAGATGGTTGTCATTGAAAGAAATCCATGAAGATGATATAAAGTATTGGAAGAGAGAAATTCCTCATCTAATGTGTGAAATGAAAAAGTATATACCTCCAACATTTTTCAATGCACAAAAACACTACCTCATACACCAAGTTGAGGAGATTGAAATTTGTGGACCTGTTCACATAAGGTCAATGTGGATGGTGGAGAGGCACTTGAAATCATTGAAGGCGTTGGTTAGACAAAGAGCACATCCCGAGGGTTCTATGGTGGAGGGATATATGGTATATCAATCCATGGTGTATATTAGTTGGGATCTTCCTAAATTAGAAACTCCAACTATGCATGAAGTGGATCACAATTGGGATGTGAACTCCATCAAAAAATTTGAAGATCAAGAGCATCTGTTGGGGAAAGGTAGAATGAAAAAAGGTAATATATTAATAATTGTGAAAATTTATATTAATAATACATATAAAGTTTTGTTTTTTGTGTATATGATCATACTCATTAATATATTAATATAATTTATTTAATAAATTATTAATATTTATAATTACTTGCATATTGGACATTATAACTAATATTTAATATTGGTGAATTATGATTTTTTGATTCAGTTGCTCAAGAATGCACTGCATTTGTACATTGCAAATAATCTTTACTGGATGAATGTATGGATTGAAAGATGTAAACAACATAATGGAGGTAGCTTATCATGGCAATGACTGTATGAATTGGTTAGAGAAGTTCGTCGTAATGAAGATGCCAATGTTACACAGAGGGAAATTGATTTAGCATATGGTTTGAAAGATGGACAGGTAATCAAATTCACCCATTTTATTCAGTTATTTTATATTGTATTAATGTGACTACATGTGTACTATATTTTTCAGATACTTTCGAAGTTATATAAATATATGTTAATTTATTAATTGACAATGCATCTTTTACATATCTTACATATTGCAGTTGAAACACCACAAGGCTATGTGGTGCAATGGTCGTAAATTTCGCATCAAACAATTGGATGAAACCATGAAAACTTCTGATAGTCGGATAACTGCAGTATTCCAGGTCACTAATGTTTCCTCTAGGAGTGATATACATCCTCGAGAATATGAAAATAGATACTATGGGTATTTAAATGATATACTTGAGTGTGACTTTAATTCCTTCAAATTAGTTCTGTTCGATGTCAAATGGTATAGGTTACAGATTCATGAACACGATGAGGAAAGAACCATTATTCAACATGCCAATGGATTTTCGATGATTAAAACAACGGTGTTTGAAAGAGGACATGATCATCATGTTTTTCCAAGCCAATGTGAACATGTCTTTTACTCAAATGTTCCAGGTGAAAGGGATTGGTCATTTTTTGTTAGATATGATCCAAGAGGAAGGCCAATTAAGTATACTCATTTACAAGAAGAAGATGATATTGAAGATCAAGAAGATGATTCAACAAATTAGACAGAGCCGAAAGATCATGGAGGGTCGATAAATGAAGAAGACGAAGAAGATCATGATCCAGGTGTAGGAGACAATATTGAAATTCTTGATGATGATGTCGATGAAAATATGCTCGAAAATGACATTGATGATGATGATATCATCAATCCTTTCAACATCGTTTCTAAACCAGATGATGATACAGATGTTGAGTTCGATGAAGAAGATCAAGATACATAATAAGGATGATTACACAGATGTTGATATTGGATTAGGTATGTGACTATATAATATTTTAATTTGTATGAATTATTCTCTTAAAATAATTTACTTATAATGTCATGGGTTAATTACATGTTTTTAAGTTTTATGCAATGTTTTTATATCCTCAGTTTCATGTTGTTTAATTATTATGTGAAACCTGAAAATAGTTGCCAATATACTAAATTACGTGGTAGACTAAAAATATCATTTAGGAACACATAATTTCATGTACCTTCATTAATTTTTGTTTTTGTAGTTTCTATGCATGAATCTTAATAGGACGCTGCTTTTGATTATTTTCTATTTTATAGATTGGGTTTTGGGGATCAATTGAGAGTGATGTGAAGGGGAGGGGAGGGGCCATATAATCTTCCACCTTCACGTGGTTGGCCTTGTTCAGTAGAGGATAAATTATTCTTGAAACCAAGAGAATCTCTTTCATTTTTATACCATCATGATCGTATAAGATTTCATCAATATTGTTGTCACTGCATCAACGAAGTTTCGATGAACGTGTTTGTCATTTCTATAGATTTTTTTTGAAACCCTAATTTTCTTTCAAATTACACAATTTGGTTGACACAATTTTTAAGTTTACATCAGTCTTTCTTCATTTTTCTTTTAGGTTCTACATTAATGTATATTCAATGTATCCGTGTCATAGTTGTACTGATGAAAATTCCCTCTTTTATGCTGATTGCTTAATCAACATCATAAAAATACTCCCTTGCAGTACTAGATGTTGGGAAGTGTGTAATGTCAAATGAATTTTACAAGGAACAAGGAACATAATTTGTACAAGGACTAGACACTTGCAACAGTGACCTATGAATGGGGCCAACATTGAATTATTTTCAAATAGTTTATGTATGCACTAAAATTTGTCATGGATAGATTATTCACATGCCTTAACGATATGGGAGGGTTTTTGGACTCAAATTTCACTCACACACCCACTTTCTTCTGAATGTTAGTTATGGAGAATGTAAATAATCTTGAGACGAATAAGCTATACTATCGACGAAAAACGTTCGTTGATAGTATAGCTAATTCATCACAAGAATTTTGTGTCTAATTTGAATGGTGTTACATGGTTTGCAAGGAGTGTAGGGCTTATATTATGGTGCAATGTAGTGTAGTCTATAAGAAAAATCTCTATCCCAAGCCTCAAAATGGATAGTACCATATCTTGTTTATAAGACAAATATTATTTGTATGTCTCCTTGGTGGTGGCTCAAGCCCTGAGTACACATGATGCCTGACAATGAAATGTAACAATTTGACTATTGAATGATAGTGTTATGTCACCCATGGTTAAGGAAATAACTTAAGGTTCTTAGGTCCTATTTGAATATTCTTATAATTGAGATTCGTTACGTAGTCCTTGAAAAAAGACAAAAGACTTATGTAGTGGATATTAATTTGGTCTTTCTGTGGGAAATTTTATGCCATTAGTATGTTTTGTACAAAAATAATGGATCTTGGGGACTACACCATGGTCAGGGAACAAGGAACAAGGAACAAGGAATGAAGAACGAGGAACACAAAAAAGGAACAAAGAATAGAAATTGTACCAGGACTAGACACCGACAACAATGAACTGTGAATGGGGCCAACGTTGAAATGTTTTCAAACAATTTTTGTATGCACTAAAATTTGACATGGATATACTATTCACATGCCTTAACGATATGGGAGGGTTTCTAGACTCAAATTTCACTCACACACCAACTTTCTTCCAAATTTTAGTTATGGCAAATGTAAATAATCTTGCAACGAATTAGCTATACTATCGACGAAAAAAGTTCATCGATAGGATATCTAATTCGTCACAAGAATATTGTGTCTAATTTGAATGGTGTTACATGGTTTTCAAGGAGTGTAGGGCTTATATTATGGTGCAATGTAGTGTAGTCTATAAGAACCATCTCTATTCCAAACCTCAAAATGGATAGTACCATATCTTGTTCATAAGACAAATATTCTTTATATGTTTCCTTTCTAGTGGCTCAAGCCCTTAGTACACATGATGCCTGAAAATGAAATGTAAAAATTTGACTATTGAATGATAGTGTTATTTCACCCATGGTTAAGGAAAGAACTTAAGGTTCTTAGGTCCTATTTGAATATTCTTAGAATTGAGATTCGTTACATAGTCATTGAAAAAAGACAAAAGACTTATGTAGCGGATATTAATTTGGTCTTTGTGTGGGACATTTTATGCCATTAGTATGTTTTGTACAAAACTAATGGATCTTGGGGACTACACCATGGTCAAGGAATGAGAAAAAATGAACAAGGAACGAGGATCGAGGAACACAAAACAAGGAACAAGGAACATAAATTGTACTAGGACTAGACACCGACAACAGTGACCTGTGAATGGGGCCAACGTTGAAAACTTTTCAAACAATTTTTGTATGCACTGCAATTTGACATGGATAGAATATTCACATTCCTTAACGATATGGGAAGGATTCTAGACTCAAATTTCACTCACACACCCACTTTATTCCATCATCAATTCATCATGTAAACCATAAACTTTAATTTTCTTTCAAAGTACTCAATTTGGTTGACGCAAGTTTTAAGTTTTCGTTAGTATTTCTTCATTTTTCTTTCAGGTTCTACATTAATGTATACACAATGTATTTGTGTCATAGTTGTGACGAAAAATCCCTCTTTTTCGTTGATTTATTTATCAACACCATAAAAATACTAGAGGCGAGCAACATTGACATGTGAATGGGGCCAACGTTGAAATGTTTTCAAACTGTAATTGTATGTATTGAAATTTGACATGGATAGACTATTCGCATGCCGTAATGATATGGGAGGGTTTCTGGACTCAAATTTCACTCACACACACTCTTTCTTCCATCATCATATCATCATGTAAACCATACACCCTATTTTTCATATGTTCTAGTAGATATGTTAATGATGTTGCCATGTTTTTAGACAGAGGCATAATATGCGTGTTTGTCATTGATGGTGAAGATCATCAAGATCAGATGGAAAAGATCAGCATGATCAATAGCATAGAAATAATGGCAATATCAGTAGTGTAAGCTCAGAAGGAGGAAAACAGTCAAAGCATGACAAAGGTTTCGTTTCTGAGTTTCGCAGATCGGGAAATCCAAAGGAAAGAGGTTCAAACTCGCGATATGAAAAATTGCGATAACAATCCTAACCGTTGGAGTCATAGGACACATGGAAAGCGATTGGAATGTTGCTGACTTGCACATTGGAGGATTCAACAGAGCATGGTGTGGGAACTCGCGATATGCGAGATCACAAAAATATCTGGATCGTCGAATCATTGAGATCGTGGACCGTTGATTAGGCATGACGAAGGCCCGTGAAGTTGTGAAATCACGATAAGATCTTGACCGTTGATCCAAGAGGGACTTGTGGCGAGGGATTAACATTTCTCTTATTGGAAAGTCCAAGGAGCAAAGTGCTCGTTTGATTGGCGAGTGGTCATATCTCATGGTCACATTGTCAAGAGCTGGAGAGCAGAGCTAGAGAAGACAAGCTCTATTTCAGAGTTCGTGACATGGAGAGTTGAGAGGACTCATCACAGAATACCTGAGATGCAAAAGTGTGAAATGCGATTCTGAATAAGGTTGTGGTCACAGCCAATGGTTACATTTGCTGAAGATGGAGGAAGAAGCAAGCGGTGTTAAGCTCCATCTCGGAGTCTCGGTGAATGCGACTTGGAGTATCGAGATCCTTCATCACAGGAATCGTGATATGCGAGATCGCGATGAGATCTGGACCATCAGATCATTGGAGATCTCGACCGTTGATCAGGCTTGATAAAGTTCATAAGTTCACGAAATACGAAGCACCTTTTGGCGTAGCTTGTGGTCACCACTGGTGGTCACGTGAGGGGAAGAAGCTAGCGGTGCTAAGCTCCATCTCAGAGTTTCAGTGATCGCGACTTGGAGTTTTGAGACCATTCATCACAGGAATGTCGAGCTGCAAAATCACGAAATTCAAATTCTGTTTAGTGCTCGGTCACAACTAGTGGGCCTATGAGATAAATGTGAAATCCTGCAGATTTAATCCAATGATACTGGTTAATTGGAAACTTGATCGAAGGGTTACTATTTCACCTCACAGGTAATCGATCAATTACGATTCAGTTAGTAGAATTGAATCATGATTCTTGGATGGTTGGCGATTCAGTTCCTGAGGCGTTTTCTTGGAGATTTAAGGTGTAACTAAATAGGTGGTATAGGATAAAATGGAGATGCAATGACTGTGGAAGGTTGGCTGTTATGAATGAAAAATGAGTTGAACTGTAAGAAAGGGAAAATTACAATATGCGCAGTGTGAGATAAAAATCAGAGATGAGTAACAGAAGAGGCGTAATTCATAGAATCAAAATAAGATGCAGAGCATAAAGCACAACAAAAGAAAAGAACATAGATGCATAACTGAGACAGTAAAAGAAGGCTAAGGTGCACTTGTAGAGAAAAGAAGAAGATCTGAAAGCAAAAGAATATGCAGGTAGAGAGACATTGATACAGTAGAGCATAGCAGCATAGCAGAACAATGATAAGCCTGGTAAGCCAATGACAACTATTGAATCACTGTAATAAGTTTCAGTAGAAAATATTTATAATCAGGGTGGTTGGGTGGTGCTAGGGAGGGCTGTGGTCCTCTGATATTCGAGTTGGTGCTTGAATATTGGGAGTTGTAGCTTCCATCTAGTTATGGCTAGAAATTAGGGTGGCATGGTGGTTCTTGGGAAAACATAGAGTTTTCTATATGCAAGTTGGTGCTTGTATAAGTGGAAGTAGGTTCTTCCATCCAGTCGGTGCTAGAACACTCAAGGAGTTAGTGATTCCTTCTAGTGGGTGCTAGAGAAACTAGAGAGTTGGTACTCTCAAAAAGTTGGATCTTGTAAAATAGAGGTAGTAGCCTCACTTTGAGTTGGTGCTCAAACATAGATGATGTACATAACTTAAAATACTGCCTATCATTTCGAAGAAGAAGAGGTTTTCTCCCTTTATGGGTTTCCTCGTGAAAATATATCTCTGTGTATATCTTATGTGTGACTGATGCTCATTATTTATGTTGTCCATATGTTGTATAATATTGATGATCACTTGAAGAAAGATTAAGAATGGTTTAATAGACTTAAAATTGTTTAAGCACAATAACAACTGATTCACCCCCCCTCTCAATTGTCTTAGTAATTCCAACAATTGGTATCATAGCTAGTTCCTTTTATTTAAAGGTAGATCTGTAAGATTAAACATGACAAGTCATGAAGGGACTTTAGCCAATAAGCCTCCTCTATTTGATGGAACAAATTTTTCCTTTTGGAAGGTTAGAATGAGAACATACCTAATGGCCTTAGGTGTTGATGTTTAGGATGTAGTAGAGACTAGATATACAAAGCCTGTTGTGCTAGCTTCCAAGGATGATAAGTTAGAATTTAGCTTTAATGCTAAGGGAATGAATGCTATCTTGAATGGACTTGCATAAGCCAATTTTGTAAAGGTGATGCATCTTCAAACTGCCAAAGAAATGTGGGATAAACTTATTAGCATCTATGAAGGAAATGAGAAAGTAAAAGATGCCAAACTTCAACATTTAGGTTGAAGTTTGAACAACTAAAGATGAATGAAGATGAAACAATTAGCAAGTATTTTTTAAGAGTTGAATAACTTGTGAATGCCATGAAGGGTCTTGGTGATAAGATTGAAGAATCAGTTTTAGTTCAAAAGATTTTAAGATATTTGCTTGATAAATTTAATCCAAAAGTCTCTGCAATAGAAGAACTAAATGATCTTAAAACTCTGTCCATTGATCAACTCCTAGGAACTTTAACTGCATATGAAATGAGAATCAACAAAGATAAATCCATTACTAGAGAAGCATCTTTTAAAGCAGACAAGAATACTAATTCAGATTTAGATGATATTGAGGAAAAAATTGTGAGAAGGTTAAAGAAAGGATCAGGAAAATATCAAGGCAAGCTTCCCTTCAAATGTTTTAACTGTGGTAAGATAGGTCATTTTGCATCGAAGTGTCCCCATCAAAAAAAGGACCATAAATCTGATGATGAAAAGAAGTACAAATTCAAGAAATATAGTAAAAAGAAAAGTTTGTGTGCAAATAATGACAATTCCTCAGAAGACATAGATAGTGATTCATCATATGAAAACAAAGTGAATGATTTTATGCTTGTGGCTATGGGAGATTTTGATGTTGAACACACAGGAGGTGAAATGGATGATGAATAAGCTGTGGTGGATATGGAAGGTGAATTAATCAGTGCTTTGGAAGACATTGAGAGACTCAAATGTAAGAAGAGAAAACAAAAACAGTTGTTAAAGCAATTTAAAATGAATGGTGAAAAACCTGATGGAAACTTTTCTCTACTAAAAGTGGAGTTAGAAGAGACAAAGAAAATAGAAGACATACTGAAACAATAGTTGTCAGAGAAGAAAGCGAAGTGTGAATCCTTAGAAGAAGAGATAGTAAAAACCAGAAAATAAATGGAGAAGTTTAAGGGATTGTATCACCAAAATATGCCAAGTATTAAAGCCTTAGAAGGATTAACCTCCATTCTAAATTAGCAAAGAAACCCAAAATTGAAAGCTAGCTTGGGGTATGAAGAAGGATCAAGTAGTGATCATCCAAGTAATACATAACCTATCATGTTTGTCAGATCCTCAAACATTGACAACAGTCACTCTGTAGAAACAAAGAAAGATAATCAACCACCAAGAAGGATTGAAAGAAAAAGTACCAGAACCGAATTTGTAGATCAGAGAGATTATCGACATGAAAGAAATCAACCTCCTCAAAGAAGACAAACTTTTTCAAGGTACAATGGTTTTTTCTATGGTTATTGTTTTTCTGTTCTAACTTTGGTCACAAAGCTATAAATTGCTCTTTAAGATTTAGATATGAGCAATCAAGTTTTTCAAGAAAATGGAGACAACCAAGAAACAAACAATCACAGACTATAAATCATGTGATGACTGGGAGGACACAGGTGAAACACAACAAAAATTATGAGTATAACAATCGTTATGATATGTTATTCAGTGAACTAGAATGTTACAACTGCCATAATTATGGACATAAAGCTGCAGACTATTGCTTAAGAAACTATAAGCTAGATTTGAATCTTGCTGCTGAAAATTTCAAGGTTTGGAAGAAGAAAAAAGATGACCAGTGCGGATTAGTGTTATCAGCCCAAAGATAAAATAATCCTTGGTATATTGACAGTGGATGTCCAAACATATGACTGGAGACAAAAGTAAGTTTCTAACTCTAAGTGAAAGCAAATTAGGGAATGTAACTTTTGGAAATGATGCACCAGGAAAAATAAAAGGTAAAGGAATGGCAAGTTTGAGTAATGGAAAAGGGAAAGCTCAAGATGTGTTGTTTGTAGAAGGTCTGAAACATAATCTGCTTAGTGTTAGTCAAGTCTGTGACCGAGGATGTGAAGTCATTTTTACCTCTGAAGACTGTAGAATAAAATCTGTGAATTCAGGACAACTAGTTGCAAAAGGGATAAGAATAGAAAACAATGTCTATGTGTTAAAAGAAGAAAAAGAAGAATGCCACTTAAGCAAGTATGATGAAAGTTGGCTGTGGCATAGGAGACTTGGACACTTAAATTTTGATGATATAATCAAGCTCAGAAACAATGGGGCAGTAAAATATCTTCCAAAGTTATCAAAGCCATACGACTCTATTTGTAAACCTTGCCAGATAGGAAAACTTACTCGCACTCAGTTCAAATAAAAAAACTTTCCTTCAACAGAAAAAGCTCTCCAGTTAGTACATATGGATTTATGTGGACCATCAAGGAAAGAAGGTATAGGAAAAGAAAATTATTGTATGTTGATTATTGATGACTATTCTAGACTAACATGGGTTTCCTTTTTGAAGGAAAAATCTGAAGCATTTGAAAAATTCAAAGTGTTTAAGGCTCTAACTGAGAATCAAACAGGGAAAAGATTGAAGGTAGTAAGGTCTGATAGAGGAGGAGAGTTTATCTCATGGAACTTCAAAGAGTTTTGTGATAAACATGGAATCAAAAGAGAGTACACAATTCCAAGGACACCATAACAAAATGGAGTTGTTGAGAGGCAGAATAGATCAATACAACAAATGGAAAGATCAATGATGAATGAAAGGAACATACCTCATACATATTGGCTGGAAGCAATTCATACAATTGTTCATATCTTTAACAAAGCACATCTCAAACCACACAGTGAAAAAACTCCTTATGAACTATGGTTTGGAAGACCTGCTTCAATCAAGCATTTTAAAGTCTTTGGGAGTAAATGTTATATTAAGAATAATGATGAAAATATTGGCAAATATGATGACAGGGATGATGAAGGTATCTTCTTAGGTTATGCTACAAACAATAAAGGGTATGTTGGTTGTGGAGCCTGATTATCTTCCTGATTTAGAGGTCCTTGCTTCCAGCCGTGTTTATACCCCATGAAGTATTTACACCCCAGAAGTATGTAAACTCTTCCACGCAGGGGAGTGCAGAGGGGGGGTACCCCCTCTGCGGGGTCCGGGGGGTCTGGGGGAAAGCGGGGGTTCGGGGGCGAAGCCCCCAAAGCAAAAATTTCCTTATAAAAGTATATTTTAATTTCATTGTAAATCTGGACCGTTCATTATAAGGTTGCAGATCTAACGATAAAGATTATGTTAGGGTTTTTTGCCCTGGAAGGCAACCCTCTTTTATGAGGGAAATGTATTGCGGCTATGGTTGATGGTGAATATTGTATTCTGAGAGAGGAGATTGTGAGAGAAAGAAGAGGAAGTTACAGTGGGTTTTGCTGTAGGTTGTATCCCTTCATTTGCTGGATAATAATAAAGGAAGGACCTGGCAATTTCTCTGG
>ML810241.1:91881-109197 GCA_009831015.1 Picea engelmannii
AAAATAACAAAAAAAAAAAGCAAATGCCAAGCATTAAACCCGCGCCCTAGTGCATTCAAACCACAACAAGCTCAATCCCTAATGCAGTCACACCACAGAAAGTCGATCGAGAGGGAGGAGATAACTCGCTAGGGAGGAGATAACCACAACAAGTGTTGGCACATGGGTAGACCCGGGGTTCAACACATCAACAACACACCAACAAAACCCTAACTACTAGCCCTTTCGACAACACCTGCGAAGCAGATGAAGTCTCACTCGAGGTAGATGTAGGGGTGGTTGCCGGACTAAGTGTCTACAACCTAGCTGGGACATAGATCTCTGATTACAACACTTAATAGATCACTTAGCAGTTAACATGAATTAATATTCACTTTGCAGGGGAAAACCCTAATTATAGAACAACATAGTATTCACAAGATCTAATACATCCAAGCACTTAGCATATAGAAATAGATCAGATCTAGCATTCATTCCCATTACTAAGAACTAAGCTACTATTATATCAGGTGCATCTAACATATATCACTACATAAATCACATCAATAACATAACAACTATAATGCACAAAGCAACCACAACACAAGATATATGTGGTTCACCCCAGTGTGGGGATATGCCCACCAACTCTTCTCTTCTTTATTGTCTTCTGTCAATCTTCTACAAACACATAGCCACAATAACCCACTCTACATAGGACAAGAGATCTGCACACACCTCACCAGACCCTCCTTCCCCAAGCTAGGTTACAACACAAATCCTCTTTACAATCACTTGCACTTAGCTCTGAAAGTTTTGATGCACATAGTATGCACAAAGATAACTCAATAACATAGATCCAACTACTTACATCACTTGCACTCAAAACAATATAACACTTAGCACCACATCTCCCCTACTTACATCGCCTAGCTTTCTATTTATACATTACAAAAGGGGCCAAGGCATGGGTAAACCCATGGGCCAACATCCCATACCTTTTACATAAACCCTAAACCCAAAAATGCCCTAATAAGGGGCCAAGATCCCGTGATCTTCGCTTTTCCTTGTGCTTCGCCTTCGACCAGCCTGTCGAAGTCAAAAAATTGGTCAAATGTGACGAAGGTTCTCCAAAACTTGGTCAAGGGACAACATGCCCCCAACACTCACCTATGACTCGTCTCGAGTCACTCTGATCTAAATAACTCTACCTCAAATACCTCGAGCTTGGATCAAGTTTCCTCGACCTGTTTCTTCACTAGAGCCTCTTGCTCAGTGAAATATTTAATAACCTTCTCTTTCACAGGTCCTTCCAAGCATTGTTCCACTACGGTGACCACTTGTTCTAGTTCTGCACCTCGTCCTTCAATCTCCTAAAAAATTATGCAAGCTGCATCCTGCACTGGTTGGAGTCGCTGAGTCACTTCCATGACCTTACTCTATATGGCATGGACTTGTTTCTGAACTATGCATTGTTCTTGGGATTGTTTCATCCTTTCGACCACTGATAGTGGCTTCAACTGCGCTTGCACTGTTGCTGCTTATTGCTTGGCCTCTTGAAGCTTTGACTCCAGTGTCCTCTACAGGGTGCTCGTAAGTGTGCACACTTCGACTGCTTAGATGTTTACATTCTAAGGACAATTCCTTGATTTTCTATATGCACTTTGGGCAGTTTCTTCTCTCTGGTCTCGCACTTCCCGCAGAGTGCTTCGTACTGCTTGTAACTTCAGTTCTGCTACCCTCTATTGGAGCTGCTGAATGGCTTCAACAAGCTTCCCTACTTAGCTTTCCACTGGGTCTTCTTCCATCTATTCTAATCCCATCACAGAGCGAACTTATCTAGTGATTGCTTCTTTAACTCCAATCTGTTCTGCGAGTAGCTGTTCCTTCTCCTTATGGATCTATGCTTTATCCTCTACAAACTTTGCTTGGATGTCGTCTTTTTCTTGTTGTGTAACCCGACTTTTCTCTATGGCTTCCTCTTTTTCTTTCTTTAAGGCCTCTGTGGCTTGTTATTTTTCTTCTTGAACACGACGAAGGTGAGCTTCGGTTGCATCTACTATTCAACGTAGCTAGGCAGGTTCATCTCCCAACTCTATTCCTTATGATGACGGGGGCGCAGTAGACACTGCACGGCTGGAGTAGAGGGCTTGTTGTACCCCTTTCAACTCTATTTTAATTCTATCATACATGGTCTCTTGTATGGCTTCACTGCGATGTAAGATATCTTCTGAGGTATCTGAGACAACGATGATGATGAGATCTATGTCATCCATTGTTAGAACAGTCTGCATATTTAGTTTACTAGCTTTGGACTTCTTTTGTGATGTAGGTTTCTTGGGGGAAGCCTTTCTTTTCTTGGAGGTCTCAGCTTCATCAAGAGGATCCCTAGGTGGTGTTACTTCACCTTGTTTCTGCTTGTCTTCTTCTTTGTCTACTTCATCATCACCTCCCCCTCCAGGTGACTCTGAAGCAGTCTCTTCTGAGGTGCTATTCAGCTCCTGTACCTCTTCCTTTTTCTTCCTTATGCTACTCTTGGGTGCATCATACTCTTCACGAGTAACTACAAGACTTTTGATGAGGTCGGGGTTGAACAGTTCTGCCTGGTCAACCGGTATAAGGATCTCTGTAGGCCATTCCTTAGTTATTTCTTCCATGTCCTCCTCAGTGAGATTATAGTAGGATTGGATCTCTTCTTTATGTTCATCTCCACGCACAATGATATAAATAAAATGTCTATCTACATAGAACTTCACAAATGGTCTGAACTTGTGCAGGGTGTTCGACGTCATATGAGGGAAAGACTCAATATCCCTCTTCAACTGCAGGTAGTCGTTGTGGAACACTACGTTTGACTACCATTGTTTTACCATGTAGCTCAAATACCATATCATGGTGAACTTCATAGCTAGGGGTTTAGATGGTTCAATCTTAGGGAAGGTCGCTCCTTCCGGCATCTCTTAGGAAACGAAGGCGATGAGGATCAATAGCCAACTAAAATGAAATTCATAGCACTGATCCTGATCTTTGTGGCAGTCTTGTTCTAATTGGTTGATGAGGTAACTCACCCAGTTCATCTGTAGTCCTTCAATGCATTTTCCCGCAAGGTCAACAACGAACTTTGTAACCTGCGTGGGTATGTTCTTCCTTACTATCTTACCAACGATCAACTGGCAGGCTAGACACACTGTACCATTCTGAATGGAGGATGCCTTGTAGCCTCGCTTCCCCTTTTCCACATTTCCATAGGTATCTTTAATTTTATGCGCCAGGGCGCGATCTGTAACCTTCCCTGGATAAAATTCTTGTGGGTCTGGTCCTTGCATGCTTAATCCAGTGATTCGATGGATCAATACCAAATCTATGGTGATGCATCTGTCCAACCATAGATAACGACCATGAAAGAAATACAATAAGATTTTAATGCACATGTTAACCTCCCGATGCCTTCCAAAGTGTGGTATATGCATCACGTTCAGGATAGTGAACCTCGCAATGTCCATAGTCCATGGCTGGGGGATGATATTCGACTTCTTCCCCTTTATCTTGGTTAAATTCTTGTGTGGGGTGAGCATGTCATAGTTCTTGCAATATCCCAAGTTGAAGTCACTAATATTCAATGACATGATTTGTCCTAACTGTGGTCCTATTGCACGTATCCCCTTCGGGAGGTGCACAGTAATCAAGGTGTAGTCGAAGTCCCTCGAGACATTATCATGACTCACCGCACCAACTAGAGGCGGGATATAGTCGGGTAGGATAGATGGGATGAGCTTCGCGTTCACCAAGTCATCACGATGCTTGGTTCATTTCTTTGTCATAGCTTGGGATGGTCCATATCCATGAGCAGTCGATGAGGATTCTTGCACTCCTCTTGTCGACGAGGCTTGGACTCCTGTGGAAATGACCTGATCCATGAGGTCTATAAGAATATTTTTGACAGATTTCTCTACTGCACTGAAGTCACCCGACATGCATGCTCAAGATCAGGTATCTAAGGTCAGTGAACAAATACTCAATATAACAAAATGGGTGGCGAGGTCTCAAATAGGCACACCGCGAAAGTAACTAGTTCTCTATGGGCTCAAATAATCAATGTTTGCAAAAGTGTTCTTGGTGCAACACTCAATGGGATAAATAGATAACTTTGTAACAAACTCCTCCAATGGGCAGGAACACCTCAATCAATGCAATTCCATCCTTTATGGCATGGTCCCAATGATCAAATGGTGATCTTTCTGGCGAGAACTGTGGTTCGAGTTGTTCTAGAGAGCTGGGCTAATGGTCGGGACGCCTCCAACGATCATATTTCTTTGATGTGGCGAAGTGACAATCTTTGTTGTTCTATCATCTCAACGAAGTTCCAGTTCTGCAAACCTTCCTTCTGCGAAGTCCTCCCTGGAACTTCCTGCAATTTCTCTAACTTTTCTTTCTTCTTACTGAGCTTTCTGGCTTTCTTTTTTGCGAGTTGAGTCACTGGGTTCCTCTTTCCATTATTTTTTTTATCTCTTCTTGGCATAGTAACTTCTCACTATGGAGGGTATTTCATAGGGTTCAAGGGTAATACTTCTTCTCTTTCTGGGGCAGGTTCTCTACTCTCTTATACAGACAGGTGTTTCAAGTCTTCCTATGTTATTTCAACTTTGACGTCTAGATCTCTGGTCCTTTGTAGCTTTGACTGGTCCTCTTGTTCTTCCAGTAAGTGCGTTATTCTCCTAGCCATGAAATCCCTTAGTTATTTCTTTTTCTGTTTTAGATCCTCTTCTTCTTGTTTCCTTCATATCTGATCTTTCTTAAACCAAGTTTTTCCTAGCAAAATAGCAAATGTGGCATTGTTCTCAACAAACTTAACGATCTCAAATTCTTCTTCTGTCGAAGTTCCATGAGTACTCATAGATGTCTGGGTAAGTCTTCAACATAGGGTTATCAACTTTCCTCTAAATAATCCTATTCTTCCCAATGAAGGATCCATAACAGGCTTTCCCAAAATTTCCCAAGTTCTTTATGTCATGACATTCACATGGGTTTCCTCATCCAAAACACTGTCTATGTCGAATTCTCCTATTCTGGTTTCTATGCACTCCTTCTCATTTAGGATCTCTGATAAGTTGATATCTTTGTGATCATTCATGGTTTCTTTCATATATAGTAATACAACCTCTGATTCTTTCTGGGGTTCTATCATATCCTTAGTTTCGTGGCTTGTTTGATGGTTTTCTTGTCTCATATTCATCTTTTCAACTTTATCAATCATTCTAGGGAAATCCAAAACTTCATGGTCCATATCTTTACAACAAATACTATTAGAACCTCTACCAGGGAAGTCCTTAACAATATGTCTCGATCTTCTGCAACTATAACAAAGAGTTAATCCTCTCTTTCTTTTAAATGACCCCCAACCTTTCCTGTACTGCGCACTGGGATCACAGTAACTAACCTGCAAAATCTTCTTTCTAGGATATTGCATCCATTTGCTAGCCCAAACATTCTTTCTATGCATAGGAATAACATATCTTTCACTATTATTATCAGATCCACTCATATCCAATCTTCTTTATTCTAGTTGTGACCTACTTTTCAAACTAGGATAAAATCTATTAGACATACCTAGATCCATTCTTTCGAAACAAAATTTTTCACTTATCTTACCTTTCTCAGAGCACAAATATTTAATATCTTACCTCTTTTCTTCAGATATGATTCCTTTCTTAGCACATCGCTTCACAGTCAAGTAGAATACTGCGCACTAAAGAAACATATCTACACACAAAGCTCTCTTTTCTTTAGTTCCCAACAATAACAGTTTCAGGTCCCGACAATGGAACCATTTGTTGTCATAGGGGAAGACCCAGGGTTCAACACTTCAACAATGCACCAACAAAACCCTAACTACCGACCCTTTTGGCAACAACTGCGAAGTAGATGAAGTATCACTCGAGGTAGAGGCAAGGGTGGTTGTAGGAATCAAGTGTCTACAACCTAGCTGGGACACAAATATATGATTACAACACTTAATAGATCACTTAATAGTTAACATTAATTAATATTCACTTCGCAGGGGAAAACCCTAATTACAAAAATGTTCAAAAGATCTAATACATCCAAGCACTTAACATATAGAAATATATCATGTTAGCACTAGGAATCACCTTCATATTTCATGGAAGGCAAGCCTAGTACCAATCAGGTTATATGTGAATGTAAGAGTGTTTTAAAGGGTCAAATGGAAAAGACTCAAAATGATAATGCTCCAACTCAGAAAACAGGGCTAGCATGCACCAGAAATCAAGGTTTTGGCTAAATTCGATCAATAATTGGGAGTGAGTATGAATAGAGGGAAGACTTCAATGAGAGGAATGTAGGGGCTGTTGTAAACATTAGGTCTACAAAAATCCTAAGGAAGAAATATTCTTAACACAAGATATTCTTGAGTTCAAAAACTAAGGAAGCTAAATAAACACCATGATAATATAACGATCAAACATCCATCATAATATATCCACAACCATTCATGTGAATCATTCAAAGCATGAACATTTAGCATTAGAAGCAAATAATCATAAAGAGAAGCTAATTCTATTAACCAAAATGTATTAAATCCAGTACATAGCCAGTTCATAGTAACTTCATCAAAATATTATAGTATTAGGGAGCCTTGCTCAACCATCCAAACCTACTAAATCATTTCATCTATCTATTTATAACAAAAGGGAGGCAATAGATGGAGGTACGAGCTGGCCTTCTTCCATTGAAAATCTCTAAGAATTTATTTCATCTAACAACTTGACTAACAACCTATGCTATAAAATAGGAAAATTTTGGTGACTAATCCAACCAATCTTCAAACTGACTTGATTTCCCTTTGATACACAACTCCTTGTTTTCCATGTGTCCTTCAGGAGAATGTGGTTGTCAGCATGATGCTAGCTTTTGTTTCTGCAATATTTTCCATCATCAACTATCCAAAAAGATGTTAGCTTGACCCTCTTGGATCCCTAGTGTCTGTTGGTAGCTTCTTTGGGTAGCATTATGGGTAGCGTACTTCAAAACTAGACAAGTAGAAAAGGTAGCACCAAACCTTCCTATCCCCTGTGAAAAATTTGGCCTCTGCTAGATATTAGGTAGCGAATTTAGGTAGTGCTACTGTGAGTCTCTGTGCAAATTTTATCTCTGCTAGATATTAGGTAACGAATTTCAGTAGCACCACTACGAGTCTCTGTGAAAATTTAGGTAGCACCGTCAAAGTGAAGCACCTCCATATTGAACATGTGCATAGAAAGTAATAACTTCGAATAGTATTAACCCCATTATCTTTAGATGGTTTGGCAACACTGTAGGTAGCACAACAGTGAAACACCAAAATAGACCATTCCGTAGCACCATATCGCTACGGAATGTCTACATTCTTGTTGCTGAAGGAGTTAGCTCTTTACAAAAAACCCAAAACTATGAACAAGCACTTAGAAGCCTGTATAAGTGGCATAGGTAATATTTCAATAACAATTCATCCTCACAAAAAGGAACCATCCTAAAAAATGGGGCTCACCTTTTACTAGCTATTTCGTTACGTTGACACTTAATCTCACACTCTTTCTTGTAGAAGGAGGATATTCATTTGACACAACAAACTTATTCCTTTTAGCAATGACAATATTCTTCAGTGGATCTATGCTTTCCTTGACTACTGGTGTCTCTTTCTCAACAATAGCTTCAGCCAATACTTGTAAGTTTCTTTTAGCTACTTCATCTTGAAAATGTTGCAACTCTGCCTTGAGCTTCCTATTCTGAGACTGAAAGCCTTTGTTCTGCTTATAAAGGTTTTGGATTTGCCTATGAAGGGGTTGGGCCTTTCTTGCTACAAAAATTTCCAGGTCAAGGGTATGAACATATATATCCACGAGCTCTTTCATCTTCACTCTGTCAGATATGGCTTTTGTTTTCAACTGAGCCACCTCTTTCCTAGCATCCCTAAGTTGCTTGAATAATCTTTTGAATGTTTGGCTGTCAGGTGGAGTAGTGACATGCACAGTCTCAACAGGATTTTTCTCGGTCTCCTCTTCCACCTGCATAGGAATTTCCTTATCAATCTCATCAGGCTTCTTGATACCTTTTCTTTTATCTTTCTTCTTTTGCACATGATTTTCTTCTTTCCTTTCCACAGGCTTTCCAATGCCTTTACCCTTCTTCTTTTGTACAGGGATTTCTGGTAGGGAATGTTCCTCAACAACCTCTTTAGGAACTGATGATGTTATGAAAGGTCTTCTTCCCTTGGTATTGGCTACTGTAGGAGAAGAGGGGAAGTGTAGCTTCTTCCCTTTCTTGGCTGCAGTTTTGGTAGAAGAAGGAATATCTTCTAACTCTAGTGGAGGAGGAGGTGAACAATCTCTCTGTGGGGAATGACAAGCTTCCTCCTTAGTTCCTATGACTTGCTTGATGACCTCTGAAACTTGAACATGAGCTCTACCCTTTCTCTTCCTGCTGGTCCCCACTTTAACAACACTAGTGGGTGATAAAGGACTTGCATTATGTTATTGAGGAGTAGATGCTATATCCAACTTGAAGTGAGAAGCAACAACAAAATGTTCCCATGAAATCTCTTTCTTACCCAATTCCTCAGAGACTAGCATTCTAATCAATCCAGCATGGAATATGCTAGTATCCACATCCTTAGACTTGGATTGAATCCCATCTGACATATTACATATGCTCCTTAACAAATAGTAGGGAGTATTCATTTCAATTTTACCAGTAAAATGCAGCATAAGCCTTATATGGTACTGGTACAATGCGTTAAACCTCCATTCACATGTAAAGTATCTATGGATGATCTTCAATATCTTGTCGAATTGCTCAATCAATTGATTCCTTGGCACACCTGTTCACTGGCTTGATGTTCAAGCTTAAGGAAATATTTGGCATAGGCTGAACTCAAAGCCATGGCTTTAAACCAATTTTCACCTATGATAGGGATTCTTGTTGCAGCTGAAATAGAAGCCTCAGTCACCTCAAATTCTAAATCCCCTACCTTGGTTCTCCTGCCATCTAAATGTAAGGAAAAATGCCTTGTCACCTCAGGATGGCCCTTTTTCATATTATGGCAGAAAGAAAGGCATCCCACTCTTGTAAAAACTTCTCTTGCCATGGGCTCTGTATAAAAAATATGCATATCCACAGGTTCAGTTCTAACCACCTTGCCCCCTTTGTGTGTCTTCTTCATCTGAGGAGTCTCCATAGCTTAGAATGAGAGCTTATTTTGGCTTATGGGGTAGTAATGACCAGGAGGACTACAGTCGAGCTTCAAATGGACAAAGCTTCTCCTTTAAACCAGACTGGTGCTAGTAGGCTAAGACTTGGTTGTGGAAATCCCTCCCTTAGATTTATGCGAATATTGAAATTTTAGACAGTGAGAGGGTACTCTGTAATTGGCCCTTTGAATCTGGGTAAAAAATGCTCAATTCAAATGTCAAAATAAGCAGGGGAGACACAGTGTGGTTAAGCATCACCTTTGGGTAGCACAATGTGTATGCAGAAGATAGACTATTTAGAAGATGTAAGCTCAATAGCTATGGTGAGTGGATGTATCAAAATTTGAAATGAGCAGTGATGTTCATAGGTTTGAAATGAGAGGAGACAAGGATATGATGTGAAGAAAAGTCTCTCACATTTGTGCAAGCTCGATAATCCAAACCCTGAGCATTAATTCTTTGTGAAAATTAATGTGCAGAGGAGGCAACACGATATACCTGTGGAGTAAACAATTGTTTGAAGCTTCAACGATATTTCAGGACGAAGTCATGAAAATTTTGGACTCTGAACCTACCTCAACATCAGATTTGGTCGCACTGTTGTCGCTTCGTCAGAACTGTGAGTTTGCGCAGTGCAACAGTCTTGAGTTTTTCAAAATCACAAACCGTTATTAGGGCTCGTAAATATGAGATATTGAAGGTATATTTTAACCAACTCCTAGCGTTGAAAACAAAGAACATGACACCAGTCATGGTAATCATAACTCGTGATCGAAAAATGATGAATGAGAAAGGTACTACGAAAACACCTGACGAGTGGGCAATTCTCCAATTTGAAAAATGATTGGACAGGTAAGTAGGGACAACAAGGCATGTGTGTTGGAGTTACTTCACACACACCTAGGATTTATTTTTCCTAAGGTTTGAATTTGTTCATTAGTCATAATTAGTCATTATCCAGTCTCCTATATTTTAGGAGAGAATATTCCACCTGGAGAATATTCTCTTTCAATTCACACTTCAATTTGACTAGTTGAGTGTAGTTTAGATGTTGCATTGGGATCATCACCATGATAATTCGAACTTGCCTTGGTATCATCACCAAAGTGGCACATTAGCCTTGATTCCTTGAGTTAACTCCTCACTACTTTCTGTTCAGTCAGTTAACTGAAGACTAGTTGACTAGTTAACTCAACTAGGTGGCAGTTCACTCCCGTAACTGCCTGAGAGACTAGAATAGGTGTCAATTCACTCTCGTAACTACTGGTGTGTTTCGAGATCACTCTAGGCCGCCACTATGGTGACTTGGTTCACCTCAAGTCGAATTCATTGAGTTATACAAAGTATATCATGTGTAAATTATTCATTATTCACAACGGTTAATGAGAATTCTTTCTCTCCTTCTTCTTCTTTCTTCTGTTCTCTCTGCAAATGTGTGTATCATTGTTTAGCTAGATATAATCTGTGCAGGTTCAACACATTTACATGGTATCAGAGTTGATGGACTGCTAAGCAAAAGCTACACCAAAATTTTTTGCAGGTACAAAAGATTGAAGACAACGGAAAGATGGAATTCCAAAAAGAATTCATTCTTACACCTTACAACTATTTTGCATGGAAGGAGAAAATAGTCATACATATCCAATCTAGATGGTTGTATAGGTTAACCATGAATACAGATATAGATCCGACATCAGCCATAGAAAAATCCAAGTACTTAAATTGCATGGATGAGGCACTCGAAACAATTTGCATTCTTATTTCTCCCGATATCCCTTTTCATACATCTTCCTATAAGACTCCCAATGAAGCCTGGACCATATTGGAAGAGCTATTTCGAAAATAGGATGAGATTAGGGGACACATTTTGGAGGTTGAGCTACTCACATTGGATCCAAAAAGATTCGAGAATATCCAAGATTTCTTTACAAAATTCAAGGATTTATTGTCGCAACTCAAAGATTGCGGGGTTGATAAATCGAAGGAGGAGAAACAAATGGTTCTCACCATTCTCTCCAAGATTGGACCTGAATTATCTGTATTCGTATCCACATTCCATACTATCAGATTTGCCTTTGGAGCCACCTGGAAGATGCCTTCTCTTGAGGACTTTATCAAATCCTTGACACAAGAGCAAACCAAGCTCATCAACATGGGCACAATCAAAGGCCCAAGGGCGCATGCACTCACTATGCATGATGTCAGCCACAAATATCAGAAATCTAAAGATAAAGATAAGTGGAAATATCATGCACATACGAAGAAGGAAGGGTACACAAAACCCTTCATCGATGTGTCCGGATCCAAAGGAGAAAAGGGAAGAAAAGGAGAGAAATGCACATACTGTCACAAAGGATTCCATTCAGAATACGTATGCATGCAAAAAAAAATAGATATGATGTCTCAGACACTTCAACAAAACAACCTTGGATATTACATCTTCAAGGGTGCAAAGAAGAAGAAGCCAGAAGATTCGAATTCCAAGAAAGGCAATTCTAGCCATGCATTGATTGCCATCAAATCCTCTCCCGATGCTTGGATCGTAGATTCAGGAGCATCACATCACATGGCTGCCTCAGAAGAAGTCTATTCTTATTTGGATGCATGCAAATTTCCTCCTATTATGATGGGGGACAACTCTTCTGTCAAAGTCACCAACAAAGGAAGGATTGAACTCACCAACGGAAGCTTCGAGAATGTGTTGCATGTTCCCAAGCTTTTTGTCAACCTTGTCTCTCTATATCAAATGACGAATTCTGGCACCGGAAAGAAAGTCATATTCAAACCAAATTCCGTCGACATCTACGACATGCAAACCAACTCCAAGGTTGCTACCAGTGAGGCAAATCATCAGTCTAGATTGTATACATTTTATGAATTCATTGAACCTGATTCTGCTTTATTGCTTACTCATGATGATAAAAGTAGTAGGATATGGCATGAAAGGTTTGGACATTTGAATTTTAGATACATGTAAAAACTTTGCAAGCACATATTGGTTGATGGTCTTCTAGACATCCATTTCTCCAAGGGAGTATGTGAGGGATGTGTTCTTGGGAAACACCCTCAAGAGAAATTCGTCAAAGGAAATTCTCAGCGAGCTTCCGCACCTTTAGATATGATCCACAGTGACCTCATGGGTCCTTTTCCACATCCATCGATCAGAAAAGAAAGGTTTGTTCTGATTTTTGTTGATGATTTCTCACATTTTACTTGGATCTACTTTCTCAGAAAAAAATCTGAGGTCTTTCAACACCTCAAAGATTTCAAAGCTTTGGTTGAGACACAGTCCAGAAAGAAGATCAAAGTCCTCCGAAATGATAATGGGGGAGAGTATGTGAATCATGAGATTCATAATCTTTTCCATGAGGCAGGGATTCAATTGCAGTCTACAGTTCCCTACACTTCGCAACAAAATGGAGTTGCTGAGTGGAAAAACAAATCTTTAAAGGAGATGGCATCTTGCATGTTGCATGAAAAGTCACTACCACAGAGACTATAGGCTGAAGCACTTAACTATGCAACATACATCCAAAACAAATCTCCTCATAGATCTGTCAAGGATAAGACCCCTTACGAGTCTTGGAGCGGCCTCAAACTGGAAGTGGCCCACTTTCTCATTTTTGGTTCACGTGCATGGGCCCGGATTCCCTCTGAAAAGAGGAAGGCACTTGATCCACAGAGCACTGAGTGCATTTTTTTTGGATACCTCGATGGTGTGAAGGGATATCGGCTTATTGATATTTCCTCAGAACAACTCATCATTGAGCATAGTGTCCAATTTGAGGAAAGTGTCTCACATGTACCTCAACAGTCGCATGCAGACACCTTCACTCTTCCACCTGTCCGATATGATGAACATGCACATGTTGAATCTTCTTCAGATGAGAGTTTTGATTCAGAGGACTCAAATGATTCAGATTTAGAGTCAGTACAGATAGATGCAGAGTCAGAGCATCCAGATGTTGTCGCAGAGCTAGAGCAGAGGCCTAAGTGGGCACAAATTGCTCTTGAGGATGCATGGGATCTCGTTGGTGATCCAACCGATACTAGGAGGACTCGATCTGATTTCGAGGAGCCTCCTATTGCACTCACTTCCACTGAACCATTGCATTCTAGGGATATTTTCTTGGTTCAGTCTTCAGATCCACAGTCTTATGGCGAGGCTGTTGGAAATCCCTTTTGGGAATCTTCCATACAGGAGGATTACAACTCCATACTGGAGAACCGGACTTGGGATCTGGTTCCCCTTCCTTCTGGGAGGAAACTTGTCAGATGCATATGGGTCTGCAAGACCAAGAGCGCAGCGAATGGACAGATCAACAGATACAAATCCAGGCTTGTCACCAAAGGCTTTCAGTAGGTTCATGGTATTGACTATGATGAGACCTTTGCTCCAGTAGCAAATATGGATTCCATACGATTGGCACTTGCCATTACGACAGCCAAGGGATGGGAATTCCATCAGATGGACGTGAAGAATGCATTTCTTCACGATGATCTCTCTGAGAAGATCTACATGGATCATCCCTAGGGATTTATGTAGGACTCATCTTTGGTATGTCGACTGAAGAAATCACTTTATGGCCTCAAGCAGGTTCTGAGGGCATGGTACGCCAAGATGGACTCCTACCTGTTGTCATGGAACTTTGTACGTTATAAATCAGACTTGAATGTATACATTCTTAGGATGATTGATTCACTTATACTTTTAGTTATGTATGTCAATGATTTGCTAATCACCGTTTGCTCGATTTTAGCAATAATTGCAGTCAAGAGGATTCTTCATGATAGGTTTTTGATGACGGACATGGGTCCACTAGAATTATTCCTTGGACTTGAGATCAATCAGGATGCATCAGGCATCAAACTGTCTCAATCCAAGTATGCATGAGATCTCCTTGAGAGATTTCATATGATAGACTGCAAGTCTGCTCCTTTCCTTTCCTTTCAGGAGTCAAACTTGACGATGGTGGGGAGACTCCACTGGTTGAAAGCACATTGTATAGACAACTAGTGGGGATCTTGTTGTATCTCACACACTCCAGACCATACCTCTCATATGTAGTTGGTGCAGTTTCCAGGTTCATGTAGGAACTACATTGGAAATATGCAAAGCGTATCATTCGATATGTACAGGGCACCATCACCTTTGGGATTCATTATGCAACAGAATCTACATTAGATCTCATTGGGTTTACTGATTCCGACTAGGCTTGCGATAACATTGATTGCAAGTCTACATTTGGTTACTTACTCAGTCTTGGTTTCGTGCCTGTCTGTTGGTCGAGCAAGAAGCAAGCTTCCATTGCTCTATCTTCAGCCGAGGTAGAGTACAAAGGGGTAATTAACATAACCATCTAGGCTATGTGGCTACAACATTTTCTCACTGAGTTGGGCATTTAGTTTCATCGGCTGATCATCATCTAGTGTGACAACCAGAGCAATCTGAAGTTCTATAGAGATCCAGTTCAGAGGCAGAAAACGAAGCATATTGAGATCCACATGCACTACATCCGGGACTTGGTACATGAGGGGATCATCGACTTACAATTCTGTTCTTCAGCAGAACATACAACATAAATTTTTACCAATACCTTCACTGAGCATAAATTTCATTTTCTGTGAGGTCGTCTTGGAGTGAAGGACACAATTGCCGAGCAACTGTAGTTCTTTTTTTTTACATACATTGTACCTTGAGGGGGGGTTTTTCCCATGAGGTTTTCCCTCTTTCCTCACTTTATTTTTGGTGTATCTTTTGTACTTAGGTACCTAACATGGCCTCATTGCCGGGACCCAATCTTTATTTTCACCATAGTGATGTTCAGGGGGGGTGTTGGAGTTACTTCACACACACCTAGGATTTCTTTTTCCCAAGGTTTTTATTTGTTCATTAGTAATAATTAGTCATTATCCAGTCTCCTATATTTTAGGAGAGAATATTCCACGTGGAGAATATTCTCTTTCAGTTCACACTTCAGTTTGACTAGTTGAGTTGAGTTTAGATGTTGCTTGGGATCATCACCATGTAACATTGAGATCATCACGATGCTAATTCGACCTTGCCTTGGTATCATCACCAAAGTGGTGCATTAGCCTTGATTCCTTGAGTTAAATCCTCATTACTTTCTATTCAGTTAGTTAACTGAAGACTAGTTGACTAGTTAACTCAACTAGGTGGAAGTTCACTCCTGTAATTGCCTGAGAGACTAGAATAGGTGGGAGTTTACTCCTGTAACTGCTGGTGTGTGTCCATATCACTCTAGACCACCACTATGGCGACTTGGTTCACCTCAAGTCGAACTCATTGAGTTATATAGAGTATATCATGTGTAAATTATTCATTATTCACAACGGTTAATGATAATTCTTTCTCTCCTTCTTCTTCATTCTTCTATTCTCTCTGCAAATGTGTGTATCATTGTTTAGCTAGATATATTCTGTGTAGGTTCAACACATTTACAATGTGTACAAGGTCATGAAAGAGGAAAATGGTGTGTGACATCGGTCTAGTCATGGGAAGGATTGATCGTAGTGACGAATCATGAAGAGGACCAAATCTTGAGTCATGAACTAAAATGGTTCTAAGTCCAAAAATCAATTGAGGATCAAAACATAAGTTATGACTCAACACTTTATTTATCTAAGGGGTCCTAACAAACATAAATTTAAAAGGGTTGAACTTAAAAAATTAAAATCTAAGGCTTAGAAAACGATAAAAACAAACAAAAGACCCAAGGCAACTTAGTGTGATAACAGATCAGATCTAACATTCATTCCCATTACTAAGCACTAAGATACTATTATATCAGGTGCATCTAACATATATCAATGCACTAAGCATAAATCACATCAATAACATAACAACTATAATGCACAAAGCAACCACAACACAGGATATACGTGGTTCACCCCAGTGTGGGGCTACGTCCATCAACTCTTCTCTTCTTTATTGTATTCTGTCAATATTCTACAAGCGTAGAGCCAAAATAACTCACTCCGCATAGGAATGGATATCTGCATGCACCTTTCCAGAGCCTCCTTTCCCGAGCTAGGTTACAATCCAAAGACTCTTTACAATCACTTGCACTTATCTCTGCAATTTCTGATGCACACAGTATGCACAATGATAACTCAATCACATAGATCCAACTACTTACATCACTTGCACTCAACACAATATAGCAATTAGCACCACGTCTCCCCCACTTACATCGCCTAGCTTTCTATTTATACATTACAAAAGGAGCCAAGACATGGATAAACCCATGGGCCAACATCCCATACCTGTTACATAAACCCTAAACCCAAAATTTCCCTAAGAAGGGGTCAGGATCTCACGATCTCCGCTTTGCCTTGCACTTCGCCTTCAACCAGCCTGTCGAAGTCCCAAAACTGGTCAAATGTGACCAAGGTTCTCCAAAAATTGGTCAAGGGACAACAACAAGTGAGAGAGGGAGGAGAGAACCACAACAAGCACATGAGGGAGGAGATAACCCACACCATGCATTCACACCTGCGATAACAAAGAAATCCCGCCCCTTATATTCACACCACAACAAGCCCGACAAGGAGGAGAGAACAATAGGCATTTTGAGTTGTGAGTTCCATTGGTGTTTCTCTAAGGTCAGGAAGGTTTCATTGTTAACTTATTTGAAAAAATACAGTAGGCATTTTGCATGTGTGTCAGAACAATAGAACATGTTGGGGTCCTATAATTATAGGTAACTCGATTCTTCAACTGCTGATTTGGCATTTCTCTCGTGATGAAGACTTCTGGCTCGGTTGACCCCTATTTTCCCTCCATCCATTTTGCCTGATCCTCCATCACCCTGCTGCATCCTTCATCCACCTCCGTGCCACTCATGCACTTATCCATTTGTCCCATTGAGTACGTCTCACCCGCCACTCATCCTTGCATAAACCAAACTTAAGATAAACAAAAAGCATTAGATTAATAAAATTAAATTAGACTTATTAATAATAAATTAATCTTTGATTAATTCATTATTAATTAATTAATAGTTAGTTTCTTAGGTTAGTCATTAGGTTAGTGTTGGATGAATTTAAATTAATTAAAAAACAAACTAAA
>ML810241.1:120464-136615 GCA_009831015.1 Picea engelmannii
CAAATGCTTCACAACCGAAAGTTTTCAAAAAGGAATAGTTTACCTTTTTTCTTGTCCATTCCTCCTCTGGAATTCTACCATCCAAAGAGCTTGAAGGTCCTCTGTTTATTAAGTAAACAACAATATCTACAACATTTGCCCAAAACTGTAAGGGCAAACCAACATGCAATCTCATACTCTTTGCACGCTCCATGATTGTCATGTTTATCCTTTCTGACACACCATTTTCTTGTGGTGTTATTGGAACTGTCTTCTCTCTACGAATCCCATGGTATGAACAATAATCATCAAACTCCTTGCTGCAATATTCACCTCCATTATCTGATCTGAGACACTTCAACTTTTTTCCTGTCTCATTCTCAACCAAATCTTTCCATTTATGAAAAGTATTAAAAACATCAGATTTTTGTCGAATGCAATAAACCCAAGTTTTTCTAGTTGCATCATCATTAAAAGTAACATAATAATGAGAGCCACTAAGAGATGATACCTGAGCTGGTCCCCATACATCTGTATGCACAAGCTCTAACCTTTCATCTTCTTTTCTTTTTTGACTCTAACAAATTTGACTCTCTTATGTTTTCCATAAACACAATGCTCACAGAAGTCCAAATCAATTTGTTTAAGATCTAGCAACAAATTTCTTTTGTGAAGTATCTGCATCCCCTTCTCACTCATGTGTCCAAGCCTATGATGCCACAGTGATGTATCCACTCCTGTAGAAGCTAAAGAGATAGAAGAGTCAGTATTACCAGTACATAAATACAATGTACCTACCTTCTCTCCTTTCACTATCACCAATGATCCTTTGATGACCTTCCACGTATTATCTGTAAATATGGATATACAACCTTCACTTGAAAACTTCCCTGTTGAAATTAGATTTTTCCTTAAATATGGAATGTGTATTACCTCTTTCAACAACCATTCGTTTCCATTGTGTTGCTTTATTTTTACCTTTCCCATTCCAACAATTTTGCATGGTGCATCGTCACCCAAATGAACCTGTCCAAAATCACCTTGAACATAATCTAGAAAATGTTTCCTATGGGGTGTGGAATGAAATGAAGCCCTTGAATCTACTACCCAAGACTTAGAAATATTATCTACAGAAAGAATCAAAGCATCTTGTAACACATCACCTGTTACATTTGCTTCTTGATTTCTCTCCTGCTATCCATCTCTTTGTTTCTTTGGAACTCTGTAGTCTTTCTTCATATGTCCTTTCTTCCCACAATTCTAGCACTCTATCTTTCCAAGTCTGGATTTGGATATGCCTTTCCTAGAATTCCCATGGTTCCTGAAACCCTTTCCTCTATCCTTTTGTCTTCCCCCGTTCTCCATGTTCAACGCATTTCTTGATGTCTCACCTGTGCTTTTCCGTCGTATTTCCTCACTAAGGATAACACCAACAACATCATCAAATTTTAAAGTATTTGAACCAGAGACAAAGTTACTTACAACCATGACCAAGCCGTTCCATCTTTTTGGAAATGAGCACAATATTAGAAGAGCCCTGACCTCATCATCAAAGTCCACTTTTACAGAACTTAGTTGATTAGTAACCATATTAAAATCATTTAAATGATCTGCGACAGACCCACCTTCCGACATCTTCATATTAAATAATATATTCATTAGAAATACCTTATTGGATGCCGAGGGTTTTTCATACAATTTGGAAAATGCGTCCATCAAACCCTTCGTTGTCTTTTCTTTCGAAATATTGAAAGCCACCGACACTGCCAGGCTCAGCCGTATCGTTCCTAGAGACTTTCTGTCAAGAATCTCCCATTCTTCATCCTTCATAGCCACCGAATTCTTTTCTATTCCACCCAAAGGTAGGAATATATCCTTCTGATATAAATCATCTTCCATCTACATCTTCCATAACTGGTAGTTTTGGCTGTTAAATTTCTCAACCCTAAACTTTCCATCTTCCGACATTGCTCCTACTCGAACCAGGAACCCTCTTTTCCTACGAGTTACCTTTCGCTCTGATACCAGTTGTTATAAAAACAAGACCATGGAGAAATAAAATAAAACAAATGCGGAAACAAAACACAGAAGATACACAATACAATAGAGACACAGATTTACGTGGTTCACCCAGTGTGGGCTACGTCCACCAGAGAAATTGCCAGGTTCTTCCTTTATTGTTATCCAGCATATGAAGGGATACAAACTACAAAAAACCTACTGTAATTTTCTCTTCTTTCTCTCATAATCTCCTATCTCAGAATACAATATTCTCCATCAACCCTAGATGCAATACATTTCCCTCATAAAAGAGGGTTGTCTTCTAGGGCCAAAAACGCTAACATAATCTCTACCATTAGATCTGTGACCTTATAATGAATGGTCCATATTTAAAATGAAATTAAAATATACATTTACAAGGAAATTTTTCCTTTGAGGGATTCGCCCCCAAACCCCCATTAGGGGCCTGTTTTCCCCCAGACCCCCTAGCCGGGGGGATAGGCCCCTCAGACCCCGCATAGGGGGTACCCCCCCTCTACACTCCCTCATGTGGAAGAGTGTACATACTTCTGGGGTGTAAATAATTCATGGGGTATAAACATGGTTGAAAGTAAAAGACCTCTGAATCAGGAAGATAATAAGGCTCCATAACCAACACGAGTCTTGGTTTTCATTTTATGCCTAGTTGCAAGTCGCATACCAAACCATTTCGAGGACTCTTGACCAATTCCTCCTCCAGGAATAAAATCCTAATGGAGAAATTTTTTTGAGCTCCCTAAGATTCTACATGATTGTTTAGGCATGGAATAGGTGACCACATTATCCATTCACTCCCGAGGCATGGTTTCATAAATTGGACCCCTAAATCAAAATGTTGCATTGCTTCTTACTGAGCAAAGCACTAGTTATCGAAATCGATGAAAAAAACAACTTCCGAGGGGTTGGAACCGGGAGTGAGGGGTGTTCTAGCGAAAATACTATGCCACGAATCCAACAGAGATGACGATTCCTCAATCTGATTCTTGGTTTTCATTTTATGCCCAGTTGCAAGTCACATCCCAAACCATTTCAAGGACTCTTGGCCAATTCCTGCTCAGGGCATAGAAGACTAACGAAGAAACATTTTTGAGTTCCGTGAGATGCTGCAAGCTTGTTTAGGCATGGAATAGGTGACCAAATTATCCATCCTCTCCTGAGGCATGGTTTCATAAATTGGCCCCTAAATCCAAATGTTGCATTGCTTCAAACTAAACAAAACACTAGTTATCAAAATCAATAATTAAAGCAACTTATGAGGCATTGCACCCATGAGTGAAGGGTGATCTAGATGAAATCCTATCCCAGTAATCCATCAGAGTCAACGAATCCTTAATCCGAGTCTCAATATGCGTTATATTCGCAGTTGCAAGTTGCATCCCAAACCATTTCGGGGACTCTTGGCCAATTGCTCCTAAGGGCATAAAAACTTAACGGAGAAACATTTTTTAGTTCTGTGAGATGCTGCAAGATTTTTTAGGCGTAGACTAGGTGACTAAATTTTCCATCCTCTCCCGAGGCACGGTTTCATAAATTGGACCCCTTAATCCAAATGTTGGTTTGATTCAAACTGAGAAAAACACTAGTTCTCAAAATCAATGAGTAAAGAAACTTTCGAGGCATGGTGCCCTGGAATGAGGGGTGATCTAGTTGAAATCCTATCCTAGGAATCCATCAGAGTCGATGGTTCCTCAATCCAAGTCTCTATTTTTGTTTTATTACCAGTTCCAAGTCACGTCCAAAACCATTTCAGGGACTCTTGGCAATTCCTCCTCGGGGCATAACAGCCTAACAAAGAAACATTTTTGAGCTCCCTGAGATTTTTCATGATTGTTTAGGCATGGAATAGGAGACCACATTGTCCATCCACTCCCGAGGCATGGTTTCGTAAATTGGACCCCTAAATCCAAATGTTTCATTGCTTCTTATTGAGCAAAGTACTAGTTATCGAAATCGATGAAAAAAACAACTTTCGAGGGGTTGGAACCAAGAGTGAGGGGTGCTCTAGCTAAAACCCTATGCCAGGAATCCAACAAAGATGATGGTTCCTCAATATGAGTCTTGGTTTTTGTTTTATGCCCAGTTTCAAGTCGCATCCCAAACCATTTCAGGGACTCTTGGCCAATTCCCGCCAAGGGCATAAAAGACTAATGGAGCAACATTTTTGAGTTCTATGAGATTATGCAAGCTTGTTTAGGCATGAAATGGGTGACCAAATTATCCATTCATTCTCGAGGCATGGTTTCGTAAATTGGTCCCTAAATCCAAATGTTGCATTGCTTCAAACTAAGAAAAACACTAGTTCTGTGAGATGCTGCAAGATTGTTTAGGCTTGGACTAGGTGACGATATTTTCCATCCGCTCCCGAGGCATGGTTTCATAAATTGAACCCTTTAATCCAAATGTTTGTTTTATTCAAACTAAGAAAAACACTAGTTCTCAAAATCAATGCGTAAAGCAACTTTCGAGGCATGGCACCTGGGAGAGAGGGGTGTCTAGCTGAAATCCTATCCCAGGAATCCATCGAAGTCAATGGTTCCTTAATATGAGTCTCGGTTTTCATTTTATACCCAGTTGCAAGTCACATCCAAAACCATTTCAGGGACACTTGGCAATTCCTTCTCCGGGCATAAAATCCTAATGGAGTAGCATTTTTTAGCTCCATGAGACTCTGCATGCTTGTTTAGGCATGGACTAGGTGACCACATTGTCCATTCGTTCCTGAGGCATGGTTTCATAAATTAGACCCCTAAATCCAAATGTTGCATTGCTTCTTACTGAGAAAAGCACTAGTTATCGAAATCGATGAAAAAAACAACCTCCGAGGGTTGGAACCGGGAGTGAGGGGTGCTCTAGCTAAAATCCTATGCCAAGAATCCAACAGAGATGACGATTCCTCAATCCAAGTCTCGGTTTTTGTTTTATGCCCAGTTGCAAGTCGCATCCCAAACCATTTCAGGGACTCTTAGCCAATTCTCACTCAGGGCATAAAATACTAACAAAGAACAATTTTTGAGTTTTATGAGATGTTGTAAGCTTGTTTAGGCATGGACTAAGTGACCAAATTATCCATCCGGTCCCGAGGCATGGTTTCGTAAATTGGTCCCTAAATCCAAATGCTGCACTACTTCAAACTGAGAAAAACACTAGTTCTATGAGATGTCGCAAGATTGTTTTGGCATGGACTAGGTGATGATATTTTCCATCCATTTCTGAGGCACGGTTTCATAAATTGGACCCCCTAATCCAGATGTTGGTTTTCTTCAAACTGAGCAAAACACTAGTTCTCAAAATCAATGAGTAAAGCAACTTCTGAGGCATGGCACCTGGGAGAGAGGAGTGCTCTAGCTGAAATCCTATCCTAGGAATCCATCGGAGTCGACGATTCCTCAATCTGAGTCTCAATTTTTGTTTTATGCCCAGTTTCAAGTCGCATCCAAAACCATTTCGGGGACACTTGACAATTCCTCCTCCGGGCATAAAAACCTAACAGAGAAACATTTTTGAGTTCCATGAGATTCTGCATGCTTGTTTAGGCATGGACTAGGCAACCACATTTTCCATCTGCTCCTGAGGCATGGTTTCATAAATTGGACCCCTAAATCCAAATGTTGCATTGCTTCTTACTGAACAAAGAACTAGTTATCGAAATCGATAAAAAAAAACTTCTGAGGGGTTGGAACTAGGAGTGAACGATGCTCTAGCTAAAATCCTATGCCAGGAATCCAACAGAGATGACAATTCCTCAATCTAAGTTTTGGTTTTCATTTTATGACCAGTTGCAAGTCACATCCCAAACCATTTTGGGGACTCTTGGTCAATTCTCGCTCAGGGCATAAAATACTAACAGAGAAACATTTTTGAGTTCCGTGAGATTTTGCAAGCTTGTTTAGGCATGGACTAGGTGCTAAAATTATCCATCCACTCCCGAGGCATGGTTTCATAAATTGGCCCCTAAATCCAAATGCTGCATTGCTTCAAACTGAGCAAAACACTAGTTCTTGAAATCCATGATTAAAGAAACTTATGAGGCATGGAACCCGTGAGTGAGGGGTGCTCTAGATGAAATCCTATCTCATTCATCCATCGGAGTCAATGGTTCCTTAATCCGAGTCTCGATATTCATTATATTCCTAGTTGCAAGTCGCATCCGAAACCATTGTGGGGACTCTTGGGCAATTTCTCCCGAGGGAATAAAAACCTAACGGAGCAACATTTTTGAGTTTTGTGAGATGCTGCAATATTGTTTAGGCGTGGACTAGGTGACTATATTTTCCATCCTCTCCTTAGGCATGGTTTCATAAATTGGACCCCTTAATCCAAATGTTGGTTTGCTTCAAATTGAGAAAAACACTAGTTCTCGAAATAAATGAGTAAAACAAATTCTGAGGCATGGCACCCAGGAGAGAGGGGTGCTCTAGATAAAATCCTATCCAAGGAATCCATCAGATTCAACAGTTCCTCAATTTGAGTCTCGTTTTTCATTTTATGCCCAGTTGCAAGTCGCATCCCAAACTATTTCAGGGACTCTTGGCAATTCCTCCCCGGGGCATAAAGCTTAACGGAGCAACATTTTTAAGCTCCATGAGATTTTGCATGCTTATTTAGGCATGGACTAGGTTACCACATTGTCCATCCTCTCCTGAGGCATGGTTTCGTAAATTGGACCCCTAAATCCAAATTTTGCATTGCTTCTTACTAAACAAAGCACTAGTTATCGAAATCGATGAAAAAAAAAACTTCTGCGGGGTTGGAGCTGGGAGTGAGGGGTGCTATAGCTAAAATCATATGCCAAGAATCCAACAAAGATGATGTTTCCTCAATACGAGTCCCGGTTTTTGTTTTATGCCCAGTTGCAAGTCGCATCCCAAACCATTTCAAGGACTCTTGGCCAATTCCTGCTCAGGGCAGAAAAGACTAACAGAGCAACATTTTTGAGTTTCGTGAGATGCTGTAATATTGTTTAGGCATGCACTAGGTGAATATAGTCTCCATCCGCTCCGGAGGCATGGTTTCATAAATTGGACCCCTTAATCCAAATTTTGGTTTGCTTCAAACTGAGCAAAACACTAGTTCTCGAAACCAATGAGTAAAGCATATTTCAAGGCATGGCACCCAGGAGAGAGGGGTACTCTAGCAGAAATCCTATCCCAGGAATCCATTGGAGTTGACGTTTCCTCAATCCGAGTCTCGGTTTTCGTTTTATTCCTAGTTGCAAGTCGCATCCCAAACCATTTCGGGGACTCTTGGCAATTCCTCCTCGGGTCATTAATGCCTAATGGAGAAACATTTTTGAGCTCCCTAAGATTCTGCATGCATTTTTAGGCATGGAATAGGTAACCAAATTGTCCATCTCCTCCTGAGGCATGGTTTCATAAATTGGACCCCTAAATCCAAATGTTGCATTGCTTCTTATTGAGCAAAGCACTAGTTATCAAAATCGATGAAAAAAACAACTTCCGAGGGGTTGGAACCGAGAGTGAGGGGTGCTCTAGGTAAAATCCTATGTCAGGAATCCAATAGAGATGAAAGTTCCTCAATGTGAGTCTCGGTTTTCATTTTATGCCCAGTTGCAAGTTGCATCCCAAACCATTTCGGAGACTCTTGGCCAATTGCTGCTCAAGGCATAAAAGACTAACGAAGCAACATTTTTGATTTTGGTGAGATGTTGCAAGCTTATTTAGGCATGGACTAGGTGCTAAAATTATCCATCCGCTCCCGAGGCATGGTTTCATAAATTAACCTCTAAATCCAAATGTTGCATTGCTTCAAACTGAGCAAAACACTAGTTCTCGAAATCGATGATTAAAGCAAATTCTGAGGCATGGCACCCATGAGTGAGGGGTGCACTAAATGAAATCCTATCCCAGTAATCCATCAGATTCAATGGTTCCTTAATCCGAGTCTCGATATTCATTATATGTGCAGTTTCAAGTCACATCCCAAACCATTTCGGGGACTCTTGGGCAATTGCTCCTAAGGGAATAAAAACTTAATGGAGCAACATTTTTGAGTTCCATGGGATGCTACAAGATTGTTTAGGCATGGACTAGGTGACTATATTTTCCATCTTCTCCCGAGGCACGGTTTCATATATTGGACCCCTTAATCCAAATTTTGGTTTGCATCAAACTAAGAAAAACACTAGTTCTCGAAATCAATGAGTAAAGCAACTTTCGAGGCATGACACCCAGGAGAGAGGGGTTCTCTAGCTGAAATCCTATCCCAGGAATCCATCGTATTCGACGGTTCCTCAATCTGAGTCTCGGTTTTTGTTTTATGTGTAGTTGCAAGTCACATCCCAAACCATTTCAGGGACTCTTGGCAATTCCTCCTTGGGGCATAAAAACCTAACAGAGAAGCATTTTTGAGCTCCCTAAGATTCTGCATGCTTGTTTATGCATGGACTAGGTGACCACGTTGTCCATCCGCTCCTGAGGCATGGTTCGTAAATTGGACCCCTAAATTCAAATGTTGCATTGCTTCTCACTGAGCAAAGCACTAGTTATCAAAATTGATGAAAAACACAACTTCTGAGGGGTTGGAACTGAGGGTGAGGGGTTCTCTAGCTAAAATCCTATTCTAGGAATCTAACAGAGATGACGGTTCCTCAATCTGAGTCTCAGTTTTCATTTTATACCCAGTTGCAAGTCACATCCCAAACCATTTTGGGGATTCTTGGCCAATTCCCGCTCAGGGCATAAAAGACTAACATATTAACATTTTTTAGTTCCATTAGATGCTGCAAGATTGTTTAGGCATGGACAATGTGATTATATTTTCCATCTTCTCCCAAGGCATGGTTTTGTAAATTGGCCCCTAAATCAAAATGATGCATTGCTTAAAATTGAGCAAAACACTAGTTATCAAAATTGATAATTAAATAAACTTTCGAGGTATGACACCCATGAGTGAGGGGTGATCTGGCTGAAATCCTATCCCAAGTATCCATTGGATTCGACAGTTCCTTAATCCGAGTCTTGGTTTTCATTTTAAGCCCAATTGCAATTCGCATCCCAAACCATTTCGGGGACTCTTGTCCAATTGCTCCCGAGGGCATAAAAACCTAACAGAGCAACATTTTTGAGTTCTGTGAGATGTTGCAAGATTGTTTAGGTGTGGACTAGGTGACTATATTTTCCATCTTCTCTCGAGGCACAGTTTCATAAATTGGACCCCTTAATCCAAATGTTGGTTTTCTTCAAACTGAGCAAAACACTAGTTCTTGAAATCATTGAGTAAATAACCTTCCGAGGCATGGAACCTGGGAATGAGGGGTGCTATAGCTAAAATCCTATGCCAAGAATCCATCGAAGTCGACTGTTCCTCAATCTGAGTCTTGTTTTTCATTTTATGCCCAGTTGCAAGTTGCATGCCAAACCATTTCGGGGACTCTTGACAATTCATCCTCTGGGCATAAAATCCTAATGGAGCATCATTTTTGAACTCCATGAGATTTTGCATGCTTGTTTAGGCATGGAGTAGGTGACCACATTGTCCATTCACTCCTGAGTCATGGTTTCATAAATTGGACCCCTAAATCCAAATGTTGTGTTGCTTCTTACTGAGCAAAGCACTAGTTATCAAAATCGATGAAGAAAACAACTTCCGAGGGGTTGGAACCTGGAGTGAGGGGTGCTCTAGCTGAAATCCTATGCCATGAATCAAAAAGAGAGGACGGTTCCTCAATATGAGTCTCAATTTTCATTTTTATGCCCAGTTGCAAGTCGCATCCCAAACCATTTTGGGGACTCTTGGCCAATTACCGCTCAGGGCATAAAAGACTAACAGAGCAACATTTTTGAGTTTCGTGAGATGTTGCAAGCTTGTTTAGGCATGGACTAGGTGACCAAATTATCCATCCACTCCTGTGGCATGGTTTCATAAATTGTCCCCTAAATCCAAATGTTGCATTGCTTCAAACTGAGCAAAACACTAAATCTCGAAATCCACGATTAAAGAAACTTCTGAGGCATGGCACCTGTGAGTGAGGGGTAATCTAGATGAAATCCTATCCTAGGAATCCAACAGAGATGATGGTTCCTTAATCTGAGTCTTCATATTCATTATATTCTCAGTTGCAAGTCGCATCCCAAACGATTTCGGGGACTCTTGGCCAATTGATCCTGAGGGCATAAAAACCTAACAGAGCAACATTTTTGAGTTTCATGAGATGCTGGAATATTGTTTATGCATGGTCTAGGTGACTATATTTTCCATCCGCTCCCAAGGCATAGTTTCATAAATTGGACCTCTTAATCCAAATGTTGGTTTGCTTCAAACTGAGCAAAACACTAGTTCTCAAAATCAATGAGTAAATCAACTTTCGAGGCATGGCACCCATGAGAGAGGGGTGATATATCTGAAATACTATCCCAGAAATCCGTCAGAGTTTACAGTTCCTTAATCTGAGTCTTGGTTTTTGTTTTATGTCCATTTGCAAGTCGCATCCCAAACCATTTTGGGGACTCTTGACAATTCATCCTCGAGGCATAAAAACCTAACAGATAAACATTTTTGAGCTCCATGAGATTTTTCATGCTTGTCTAGGCATGGAATAGGTGACCACATTTTCCATCCGCTCCTGAGGCATGGTTTCGTAAATTGAACCCCTAAACCCAAATGTTGCATTTCTTCTTACTAAGCAAAGCACTAGTTATCAAAATCGATGAAAAAAAAACTTTTGAGGGGTTGGAATCGAGAGCGAGGGGTGCTCTAGCTAAAATCCTATGCAAGGAATCCAACAGAGATGAGGGTTCCTCAATCAGAGTCTTTGTTTTCATTTTATGCTCAGTTGCAAGTCGCATCCCAAACCATTTCGGTGACTCTTGGACAATTCCCGCTCAGGGCATAAAAGACCAACAGAGCAACATTTTTGAGTTCCATGGAACTGCAATATTGTTTAGGCATGGACTAGGTGACCAAATTATCCATTCGCTCCCAAGGCATGGTTTAGTAAATTGGCCCCTAAATCCAAATGCTGCATTGCTTCAAACTGAGCAAAACACTAGTTATCAAAATCAATGATTAAAGCAACTTCTGAGGCATGGAACTCATGAGTGAGGGGTTCTCTAGCTGAAATCCTATCCCAGTAATCCATCAGAGTCAATGGTTCCTTAATCCGAGTCTCAATATTCTTTATATACCCAGTTGCAATTTTCATCCCAAACCATTTCGGGGACTCTTGGCAAATTGCTCCCGAGGGCATAAAAACCTAACAGAGCAACATTTTTGAGTTCCGTGAGATGCTGCAAGATTGTTTAGGCGTGGACTAGGTGATTACATTTTCTATTTACTCCCGAGGCACGGTTTCATAAATTGGACCCCTTAATCCAAATGTTGGTTTGCTTCAAATTGAACAAAACAGTAGTTCTCGAAATCATTGAGTAAAGCAACTTCCGAGGCATGGAACCCTAGAATGAGGGGTTCTCTAGCTGAAGTCCTATGCCAGGAATCCACCAGAGTCAATGGTTCCTCAACCCGAGTATCATTTTTATTTTTATGACCAGTTGCAAGTCACATCCCAAACCATTTCAGGGACTCTTGACAATTCATCCTCGGGGCATAAAATCCTAATGGAGCAACATTTTTGAGCTCCATGAGATTCTTCATGCTTGTTTAGGAATGGACTAGGTGACCACATTGTCCATCCTCTCCCGAGGCATGGTTTTGTAAATTGGACCCCTAAATCCAAATGTTGCATTGCTTCTTACTGAGCAAAGCACTAGTTATCAAAATCGATGAAAAAAACAACTTCCAGGGGGTTGGAATTGGGAGTGAGGGGTGCTCTAGCTAAACTCCTATGCTAGGAATCCAACAGAGATGACGGTTCCTCAATCTGAGTCTTGATTTTCATTTTATGCTTAGTTGCAAGTCGCATCCCAAACCATTTTGGGGACTTTGGGCCAATTCTCGGTCAGGGCATAAAAGATTAATGGAGCAACATTTTTGAGTTCCGTGAGATTCTGAAAGATTGTTTAGGCATGGACTAGGTGACCAAATTATCCATCCTCTCCCGAGTCATGGTTTCATAAATTGGCCCCTAAATCCAAATGTTGCATTACTTCTTACTGAGAAAAGCACTAGTTATCAAAATTGATGAAAAAAACTACTTCTGAGGGGTTGGAACTGAGAGTGAGGGGTGATCTAGCTGAAATCCTATCCTAGGAATCCATCGGATTCGATGGTTCCTCAATCCGAGTTTTTTTTTTTTTTTTATGCCCAGTTGTAAGTGACATCCCAAACCATTTCGGGGACTCTTGGCCAATTGCTTCCGAGGGCATAAAAACTAACTAAATTCTACATGTTTCTGTAAACTAACTACTATATCTTACTGCCTTGAAAAACGACTGGACCAATTTCAACTGCACATTGAGTTTAAAAACCACTACTTCCTACATAAAAATATGGGTTCCACTATTGTTAACCATCGCCATAACTAACTTATTCTTCAAATTGGATTGAACAAAACTAATATTTGTATAGTTCTACTCTTGGCTTGAACAAAACTAATATTTGTATAGTTCTACTCTTGTCTTGAACAAAACTAATATTTGTATAGTTCTACTCTTGGCTTGCCTTAGGCATATTTCCAACTAAAGCACCCAAGATTTGCAGAACACCAACTGATGGTTGGATTTCTTACTCCATAGCATTGACCCTCATCTTCAATGGAAATTTCTTATAATAATTCTAATTTACACAAATCCAACAAACAACAACCTTACTACTATTTGTTTCTTAGATCCATATGATAAAATTATCACGTCCCTAGTGTTACCACATTACTACGTCCTTAATATGTCCAAAATCAAGAGGGATATCACATTACATTAGGTGGTTGACCACTAATATTGGTAATTGCACCCTAGTCTAATTGTGCATCCAAAACTAAAGATATAAATTTTTTATTTAGAACTTTGAATATAGAAAAAAAAGTTCATAAATTGGAACTAGGATGATGATGGACTACTCACTAACAACACCTGCACATGCAAATGAAGGTACAACCAAACAGGTACCTGTCATATATTTCTCCGTCGAGTGAGGAAATCTTAGGACAAATAGAGGGAAATGTGACTGCATCTAGTAGATATGATAAGAAAACCAGGACCAGAGGTGAAAAAGTTAGAAGAAAATTTTGTAGACGCATGAATTTTTTTCTCGCTGAAGGAGGATCATGCTCTTATGATGATGAGAGCATAGGAGACATAGGGGTGCCACTTAGGTATAAGCATCTGGTGAATCAATGGGTACCTAAGGAACTACCTCCTATAGATGTTGACTTCATTGTCAACAATAGGATATATCGCATTGCACCATCCTCCCTGCATGGCTTGGGGAAATTTTCCATTAATGGAATAATTGTAAAATACAATACAGTAACTGAATTGATGGACTATGTTAGACCGTGTTACAATTATAATTATTGGATGCGGCTGGGTCGGTACATGCGAAGTATGCAAAGATATTCACTCGCTGCAAATTATATACAACTAATAAACACGGATAAAAAATAAGGGAGCGACTATCTATATTGATGGAAAGCCTAAAGCTTCCAGCAATATCGCAAGGTTTATAAACAACGCATGACCCGAGACAAAAAACAAATAACTGAATTGCATATATTGTTGAATTACTGAGAGGGGGGGTGAATCAGTAATAGAGCAATTTAATCCCTTTTAACCATATAATCGAAGTGTTATATCAATGAAGCATTATTATCCAATAACTGCAGAGTAAATAAGAAATGAACAAATGAACAATCATACACATACACAATACACCAGTGTTTTACGTGGAAATCCAAATCGGGAGAAAACCACGAAATGATTTTTCTTATATGTCTTGAATAATTACATTCATTGGAAGCACCAAATTCCTTTGTTTTCCAGCTACAACTAGAAGGAGGCTCCAATCCCCTAGTTTCTTAGGCTACAACCTGAGGGAAGCTTCAACTCCCCAATTCTCTGGCTACAACTAGAAGGAGCCTACAACCCCCTATGTTCTCCGGCTACAACCGAAAGGTGGCTACAACCACCTGTCCTTGCCCTGTCTTGCCACCCTAAAGTAGAAGTAGAATGATGGAACCACTATCACACCATCACTATGAGATATACCACTGTAAACCTGTACCAATAAATTTTAACCATGCATCAACCATGCATCAACCTATACATCAACCTGTAATCAACCTGTACCATAAACAAGTGCATCAACCATGCACCAACCTGTAATCAACCTGTAATATAAACAAGTGCATCAACCATGCACCAACCTATAATCAAACTGTACCATAAACAAGTGCATCAACCATGCACCAACCTGTGATCAACCTGTATCATAAACAAGTGCATCAACCATGCACCAACCTGTACCATAAACAAGTGCATCAACCATGCACCAACCTGTACCATAAACAAGTGCATCCAACCATGTACCAATTATGTACCAATCATGTGTCAACTACTCATCAACTATGACTCATCAATATTTACCAACATCATTAACTATACACCTCATGTATGTGCCAACTCATCAACTACTTGTCTCAACCATGTACTCAACATGTAGCTCAACCAAAATCCCTCATCAATTTTATCATCCAAAACTGGTTTGTAGCTTTGTAATAGACCTGGTGTATATAATCACATTCCTACAAACCTTCCTTAGCTTTAACAACAAGAGACTAACATTTTCATCAAACGTTTCCTTAGTCTCACATGCCTAGTTTTGGATTAGTCAACAACCCTAACTTGAAGTAATCATAACTTTGAACCTGTAATGTATAAAGATCTGAAACTGATACACAATGTTCTTCAGTGTTTTTTCTACAATTACTCCAAGTGTCACTACTTGGAACCTCTCAGAAAAGGAAATATAGCAAAAATGACATACCTTGTTGAATTCTGGATTATTCTAGAGAGAGACCTTGTAGAGCGTGCCCCGCACAAAATATTTGATGAAATGATATGAAACTATTACAAAACATACTAAATAATGTACCATAACCAACACATTTGGTCTCACTAAATTTGGATCTTTTATGAAGAAGTTATGAGTTTTTGACCCGGAACACATGATTTTGACTAGTTTCAAGATTGGCCACAAACCCTATTTTCCACGGAGTGTAAATCCAAAAATACAACGACCCACAAGCTGAATTTTTTACCATAGATACTTGGATATGTTTTATCACTTGCATAGAATTTTTAGGATCTGAATCATTATAGAAAAAAAGGTATAACGAAAATGGTGAGATGCCCTGTAAATAACATACCTTAGAAAGCACCATCAAAAGAATTTATCCTTCCTTGCATTTCGGCCTTCTTTTCTTCACTTTCCTCATAATTTCAACTTAGATATCATTTTTTTACCTCGGACACCTATAGATATTCAATATGCTCAAGTGTGATTCAAATGAGAGAGCCTTGTCCCTTATTTATACTCTCCAAGTAGCTTCCTTAAAAACATCTTCTAGGTCACTTGGCCCACTTTCCTTATTTTAGGGTTGGGTCCACTTCTAATTTATCCATTAAATTTATTATTGAAATAATTTATTTTGTATTCACATTGAATTATAATACACTCACCACTTCACTTTATTATTTACCTTTTAAAATCTATTAAACCTCTTTGACTACTTCAACCTTTTGGGGCTTCTAGATGACATGTGAGGGTCTTCCAAGTTCGTAAGGCCATAACTCTCAAACCGTGAGGAGTTATGTGACGTTCTACATACCAAAAGAAATGACATGACATGAACTATCCATATAGAATAGTATTATCTGAAAATATATCATAACTCATACCGTTACCCATCAAATAAACTTGGGTCCATTACCCAAACCTGGGGTCTCCAACTTCTCATGACCATAACTCTCTAACCGTGAGGAATTATGTGGCGTTCCACATACCACTGGAAATGACATGACAAGAAATATCCATCTAGGATATTTTCCCTGAAAAATTCACTTTCCTTCATCTCATTAATCCACAATTAAGCATGGGTTCTCTTACTCCACAAAGCGTCTTCCCGTGAGAGCTTTCACCATAAGGGGACCACTTTGGAGTTCATCCATATTTACTTCTTATCAACCATGAAAAAACAATAATGAGTCATATTTACATCAAAC
>ML810241.1:151962-180283 GCA_009831015.1 Picea engelmannii
CAGTTCAACGCCAGTTCTTGCACTTCCAAATTTAAGACAACCTTTTGAAATCCAAACAGATGCAAGAAATTATGCAATGGGAGCAGTCTTGCTACAACATGGTAAGCCCATTTGTTTTCATTCTGAAACTTTTAATGGTGTCGCGATTAACTATCCTACTTATGATAAGGAGTTGTATGCATTGGTGCAAAGTGTGAAAAAATGGAAACATTATTTGTTGGGGAAAGAAACCATTGTCCACACAGATCATCAACCACTGCAATACTTATAATCACAAACAAAGCTACAACAAGCTAGGTACTTCAGATGGATGGGTTTTCTACAAAAATTCCACTTGGTCATAAGGTATAGGAAGGGCATTTATAACAAAGTTGCTGATATGCTTTCAAGGCCTATTATTAGTGCTTCAATTATTCTTAAGCATAGTCCTATCATGCATGAGAGTTATGTTGAGCAATATGCTTTAGATTCTGATTTTAAAGAAGAATATTAGATTTTGTGTCATTCTAACCATGTCAAGGAATTGGATTACCATGTGCATGATAATATTTTGTATCATCTTGGCAAACTATGTATTCCACAGGGTGAAAGAATCAACATAATAAGAGAAGCCCATTCTTCTCTTATTGCTGGTCACTTTGGTGTAGGCAAGATAGTGGCTAATTTCCAAAGGTACTTCTATTGGCCTAAAATGAATGAAAGTGTTTCAAGATATGTTCGAGGATGTTCGTTATGTGCCACAAGAAAACCTAGCAATCGAAAGTTGGGTTTGTATACTCCACTTTCGGTTCCTTCTCTTCCTTGGGAAAGTATTTCTATGGACTTTGTAGGAGGTCTACCTATGTCTAAACGAAATCATGATTATCTTTATGTTGTGGTTGATCGATTTAGAAAAATGGGTATTTTGATGCCTTGTAAGAAGCAGGTTACAGCTGAGCAAACGACACAAATGTTCTTTCAAAATGTTTGGGTGCATTTTGGATTTCCTAAATCCATTATTTCTGATTAGGATTCTCGATTTATTTGGAGTTTTTGGTCAAGCTTATGGGCACTCATGGACACCAAACTGAAAAAGAGCATAGCTTTTCATCTGCAAACCGATGGTCAAACAGAAGTGGTAAATAGAACAGTGATGCATCTTCTTCATGGTTATTGCAGCAAGCATCCTAAACTTTGGGATGAGCATTTACACTACATTCAACATGCTTACAATCGAGCTAAGCACTCTTCAACTTAAATGTCGCCATTTGAAGCATGTTTTGGCTGTTTACCCAAATCTCCTTTAGATTTTATCTTTGGGAAGGATATTGCTATTGATGGTCAATATGACATTGATAGGGTAGAAAATTTCATTGAACAAATTCAGTCGATACATCAAATGGTACAAGAGCAGTTGGAAAAGAGTCAAGCCAAGTACAAAACGAGACATGACAAGCATCGTGTTGATCATAGTTTCCAAGTTGGAGATGAAGTTTGGCTTTACATTAGTAAGGAGAGGCTTAAAGGAGAAGGTAAAAAACTAAAACCAATTCGATATGGTCCTTTCAAGATTCTTGATAAGATTGGTAACAATGCCTTCCGTTTAGATTTGCCTCCTTGTATGCAAATGTATGCAGTTGTTAATGTTGAGAATTTGAAACTGTATGAGCCTCCTTTGATTGATGATCAAGGAGAGCATGTTCAGATTCCTTCTATAGATGATTTTTACCCAGAATATCTTACAGAACTACATGAAGACACAATCCTTGATAGGAGAATGAGAACTTCAAAACGAGGAAATGTGGAATATCTTCGAGTTGGTCTTAAAGGCACAAATCCAAGAAAAGCCAAGTGGATTGAGGTTGGAAAGGTGAGGGAGCTATACCCTCATCTTCAGATAGACTAAAAATAGTCTTTTGGAGGTCCAAAAGCTTTCCAATGGGGAGGTGTGATCTAGGGGATCAAATTTTGCTTAAAAATCAAAGTGCTCGGAATCACTTCAAATCAAACAAGAGCGTAGGCCTCATTGTTACGAACCCAACGTAACTCATTTGGGTTCAAACAAACATCGGATGAGAGAGATATCACGTTCTGTTCAAAACGTCAAACATGCAAAAAAAAGGGATGTTGACTGTATAGTCAGTATGGATGCTGACGTGGCATGTTCGTACGACACGTGGCAGAGCTGAATTGGCAGGACCATACAACATGTGGAATTCATTGGTTGACAGATGTGGATGAATAGTCTGTTGACATGTGGCATATTCTGTCCAATGGTTTGGTGCCATGTGGCCCAGTCATAGGCTACCACATGGCACCCTATTATTGGTTTGGTTGTTTGTTTAAAAATTATGGAGTCCATGGGGATCGAACCCCGGACCTCCCCACCATGCAAAGCCTTTGCAAAGTCTGCCCTGCCAATGTGCCACGCGGTGTGTCTTATTATATATATGGGTTAATATATATTAAAGTTTGAGTTGATGTATGGTTGGCGCAGGGGTCCGGGTTGGGGCTTAGCCCCAGCCCCCGGTCGCACATATTGTTACCATATGACCCTTTGTCACACCGTATGCACGCGTGGATTTGGATTTTGGTTCAAACGGTTATACAACCAATGCTTGCCACTTGTTGCAACCACACTTGCTCTTAAAGTCTTGGCCCTTTTTATTTAAACACACAGTCACATGGGTCACATGACCACGACCTTGGTAGTTAGGGGCTAGGTGCACCCATAACCGTCCTACAGTTCATACCGTTTGTGCGGTTGTGCTCGGTGCTGATTTTTAACACATAAAAGCGCGTGGGGGCTAGGTTGAGGCAACAAGGGTGCATTTTGGTGATCCAGAGATAACAAGTTTGAAGGGGAATTTCTAGGAAGCCTATCTTCTTCAATTTTTGGCCAAACGAGGTGCCAAAAAAGCCCATCTAGGGGTTTTTGGACATTCTGAAGTTGTTGGAGCCATCTATTTGGAATTTTGAGCATTGTAAATCACATATTTGAGCACTTTGATCAAATAATACAAAAAATCCATTGGAAGCTGGACTAGGAGATGTAGCCCAAGAGAGGGGTGAACTCCTTTATCATTTGCTGTGTTATGTGTTTTCTGTTCACTGTTTATTGCTGCTATTTATATGCATCTTGAATGAGTAATTTCTATAAAAGTTGTGTTGCAAAATTGATCCATTTTCATTTTAACACATGAATTAAATCTTGAAAATATTTTCAAGAGTACAAGTCTTCTTCATTTTTAGATCAAGCACCCACCTAGAGGAGGCCACACATGCCATTTATCTTGATTTTTTTACTTGGATGGCTCACACATGTGAGAGGTAATATCGTTTTCCTGAGTTCGTTATTCTAGACTTGGACCTTTCCATCATTTGAGGGAGTTGGTTGGAGGATCTTTCGAAGTATTTGGACAATGTTGACTCAATCATTCACCCTCTCATGGGAAAATTTCACCTTTATTGAGGAGTGCACCTAATTTATTTTCTCCCTTTATCCCACACTTGTGGAATTTATTATTATATTTGGACCATTCTTTAGGGTCATTTGTCTCTTGGAGGGTTTTGAGGGATTTGCTAGATGATTTGTTGTATTTTCCCATGGTTTTGACCGGGTTAATGGTTTTGACCTCATAGTATTGAGCTAGCACATTGTGTTGTATTGTATTTGAGGAGGCTCTTTACATATAAAAGGAAGAGTCCTCCCTCATTTAAAACCATTGGATATTAATGAGAAAGTTGGCTTAATATTTGTTTGAGAATAAATTTCTTTTCTTTGTTAATGTTTAGTCATTTTCAAGGTTTATATAAGCACTTTTAAAGGCTTTTGGAATAAAAAGGTTGCTATAAGGCCAAATAATTAAGGGTGAAATGCTCCACTTGGGAGGGTTCTCAAGGTAAGTTCTCCAACCTTACCCCTTTGATCATTGAAGTTATTGTTCATGCATTAAGGTAGGACGTCTGATGGCTTTATCCTTTTGCTTGGCCAACCTTTCAGTTCACCTTGATAGTACTAGGAAAGGTTTTCATAATGTGTTATCCTCAATCTAGATTGCATTGAGCCTCATTGACTTATATTATCTCAAATCAGTCTAACTATTTCTCAAAGAAACATCTATATGTTTATCACAAAAGGGTTTGAAAATTATTTTTAATTTAAGTAGAAATTGATCACTTTTATGGATTCCCTAATGCATACTTTGCTTGTAATGGTTGAAATCAATGTTGGAGGGGGAAATACTGAGAAACGGAAGGTGAGGTATCCATGCAACCTATGCGCGGAGGACCACCCGACCCACCTTTGTCCCCGGCTTGTAGAGGCCCAAAAATTTGCGACACAGCAACAACCTGCTATGTTAACCAATCCATTCCAACATGGGAAAAATCTAACTCAAGCCTCTGCAAGTACAGAAGGGGGTAGCCAAGGACCCTCTCCATCTTCGAACAACCCCACATCCACGAATGTATATATGGTGAAGGGTGATGCTTTTATATCGACTGGAGCGCATGACTATAGTAAACCAAGCACTTTTGAGAAGGGAAAGGAAGTTGAACTCTCATCTCTTTCTCTACATATTGAGAAGACGTTGGGTGAAACAATGACACACATCCCCAAAGATGCATTCAAAAAAGATTCTCACAACCCAAACGCAAGGGCCACCTAGAACTATTCTGTGGTGGGGGATTTATCACAAACCCCTTGTGTGATGTCTGCTTTGGAGGTCCTCCAAAGTTGCCCTTCCCAGAGGAAAGCCTTGTTAACTGCTTTAGTATCTACCGAGACTTGTAATACAGGTACAATCATGCTGGATACAATCAACTTAAAACCTCATCTACCTTACCACGTAGCGTTTAAGATAGTAGTGGCTTATCCCAGGAAAATTTTTACTCGGAATATCTTCCACACGGTGGTTGATGAGGGCGCCTCGACATGCGTTATGTCGTTGACATGTTGGAAGGCCATTATCTAGCCCATTTTGTCTATGTCACTTACTCTCCTCACCGCTTTCGATGATGGTTTGTTCTGACCACATGGTATCCTTCCTTCTTTTCCTATGAAGTTAGGAGGGAAGACCGTGTGTGTCGAAGTCGAGGTAGTTGATGCTCCCCTCGACTATAATCTCTTGTTAGGAAGGATTTGGACTTATTCCATGCAAGCTGTGGTTCCTACAGTTTTCTGGGTTTTGTTGTTTCTACACGAGGGCCGAATAGTGACCATCAATCAATTGTCTTTCTCCAGACCTGACCCCACATTGGGGGCATCCATGGTCTCGATGATTGATAATCCTCAACCAGGTGTCATCAACGTAGGGGTTAGTTTGTGCCCATGTTTGATGGGTACCTTCAATTACCCGCCCCCGTAAGGTGATATCAGGTTTGTATCCAATCACCATAAGGTTGATATTTTTCAAGTTTCGTCGTTCTGCATGACTTACTTCGACGATCCGTGGATCCTTCCTTCCCCATTGACCACGATGGATGGGATAGGGAACCCAAGCATGTCAATTCCCTTGTCCGCAGCAGTAGCATACTCTCTAGTACAACAAACTTTAGCTAACACTGATCCAACTCTTGCACCAGATTTCGATCCACTTCTAGAGCCTATTTAGGCTCAGGGTTCTCTTGCTGGCACCGATTCATTAGACTTGGTATTGCACTCTGATGAAGCAATAATTGAAGCAATGACTAGTCTGGACAAACCTTGGGAAGATCTTCATCACATATCATACTTCCTCCCAGAGTTAAGCCGAATCAAAGCAGGAGAATTCACCATGATGGGAGATCAGTCTTGTATTATTAATCCCTTAGCTACACATGAGATCTATGTTGAGGTTAATATGGAAACCATTGCTGAAACAATACCTATCAATATCTCCAGAACCCTTGGCATCATAGACAATGTTTTCTTTGGAGCATACTACTCCCCTGAGGAGATGCCAGGCATCGACCCACAAAGAGTCGATCACGAGCTAACTTTGTTGTTTTTAAAGCTCGCTTTGAGATCCAAAAGCAACATCTGATGAGACTGCATTTATGATTTTCGATCTCGTTCGGATTAACTGAGAAAAGTAACCTCTATGGGTCTTCTTTTAATCTCTTTTCAGACCCTATAAACATGAAAATATTGTCGAGTGATCTTGTGGCCTTTCACGCTCATTAAATTGAAATTTGAAGTCATGTCTGTCTGGTGGTAGTTTACCCCTTTTTCGATCTGGACGGTCAACTGTATGAACAAAGGTATACTCTATGGAACTTTAGTTCTCTAGAATAGTACTCTCAAGTATAATTTTATCCCTTTTTCGGGCCTAAGGGACTAAACTTACGAAATAGGAACCCTTACGGAGTCCATATTTAAGCTCTTTTTAGACTCCCTAAAATTGAAAAGATTGTCGAGTGACCTTATTCTTTCACACTCATTAAACTGGTCCAGAAGAACATTCCTGATGGAGTCCATAGTTAAGATTTTTTCAGACTCCTTAAAAGTGGAAAAATGGCCGAGTGATCTTGTCCTTATCACACTCGTTAAAATGGTTTTGAATAGACATCTTATCGGTGCTAGTTTACCCCTTTTTTCGAACTGACTAGACTATCTTCGAAAAAGGTACCCCAATGGAGTCTCCTTTTATGTTTTTTTAGACTCTCTAAATATGAAAAACCACCGACCTTACCTTCTCTGGGCTCGTTAAACTTACATCGAAGGACGTTACCATTGTGTGTTTTGTTAACCGCATTTGCATACCTTATACGCCAGCCTTGTAGCACTTTGCTTTTGCATCTTAACACCCTTGGATACTGGAGGATTTTTCCCAAGTATCCTTATTATGAAAATCATTCTTGTCCTTGCGCCTTGAACTTGTATGTTTGTAACACTCGTTCCTCCATTGTAACGTAACATTCCTAAGGTTCACCAAATTATTGACATTATTGTGGTTGACATCCCTGAATTAGATGGTTTGTTTTTAAGTAGGGACTGGTCCAAACAACTGCATGGTTACTTTGCCACAGATTGGTCTCATCTGTGGTTATCGGAAAATGGACACCCAAATAAAATTAGGATAAATCGTGAACGCTATCTCAAGCACACCGTGGTGTATCTAAACGATGCAAACGAATCGTTTACTGCATCTACTAATTCATTTGAAATACAGGGAATGAACACCTTCTTTGGTAACTTCATGATCGAAATTTCCCCTTTCAATGATCTTGGGCAACAATCAGAACTTATGGCCTGTAATCAGTCATCATCTTCGCCAAGTGTGTCAAACATTGTTGATGAAGGTCAAATTTGGTCGTTGTACTTTGACGGATTCAAATTGAAAGAAGGAGCCAATGGAGGATGTGTACTCATAGATCCTGTAGATAATAAAACTTTCATTTCTTGTCGATTAGAGTTTGAGTGCACTAATAACACCGCTAAATATGAATCACTTCTACAAGGGCCTAGGAAAGCTCTGGATACAGACGTACAAAATTTAATTGTATTTGGTGATTCAGAAATCATGGTCAGGCAAGTAAGAAACTCCATACATTGCTTGTCACCACATCTGAAAAGTTACCAAACTGAGGTATGGAGTTTAATGCAAAAATTCTCATCATTTAACATAAATTCCATTCCTAGACTAAGTAATTCGAAGGATGATATATTGGCTAATGTTGCTTCTAAACTATTTCATGCAGAAGGTCTCTCTCCTAATGAATTTTCGATCAAATTGTTGTTAAGGCCATCGATCCCAAACAACATCACCAATTGGAGAGTGTTCACCGATGACCAGCATATCATCAGCTTCTTGCATATGGAGGACACCTTCCAAGGTCTAGTCATTGATGAGGGAATTCACGATGAAAACCTCCGCAACTTCATGGTAATATTAGATCCTAGATCTTCTGAAACATCGTCCGATATGGTAAACTCTATTCCCAGATCCGTTGTAATGCTAGAGAGGTTTTATGACTTGCATGATAAGTTTAGAGGGTCAGTTAACTATAAAACGAACAATTCTTCTTTGACCTATGAGACGGTAAACTTAGTGACTAAGGAAAATTCTCAGAATATTAATTTGGGAACGAGATTCTCCAAGCAAGAACGATCTACCTTTATTAATTTGTTTAAATAATTTAAAGACGTTTTTTCATGGACATATAATGATTTGAAAACATTTGACCCTAACATAATACAACATGTCATCCCCATGAAACCAAAAACTCAGCCTTTTCAGCAAAAGTGAAGAAAGATGCACTCCAAATTAGAACCCACTGTCAAGAAAGAACTGAATAAAATACTAAATGCAAAGATAATTTTCTTGGTGAGACACACACAATGGGTGTCTAATCTAGTTCCTGTAAGAAAGAAAAGTAGTGAAATTCAGCTCTGTGTCGACTTTCATAACTTGAACCGAGCATCTGATAAATGCAGTTATCCCGTTCCTCCAATGGAACAAATCCTTCAACAAGTTTATGGTTTAGAAAGACTATCTCTGCTAGATGGTTTTTCGGGATATAACTAGGTCCTCATGTATCCCCCAGATCAGCTCAAGACCACTTTTCGTACCCCATGGGGGACTTATGTCTACATGAAGATTCCTTTTGGGCTTATAAATGTTGGGGCCACTTTCCAGAGAGAAATGGACATTGCCTTTTGTGGTCTCGAAAATCAATCAGTAGTGGTCTATCTTGATGACGTTACCGTTTTTTCTAAAAACAAGAAAGATCACTTGTCTCACCTTAGGGATGTCCTAGAATGATGCCTCAAGTACGACATATCTCTCAACCCTAAGAAATAAGTCTTTGCGATAGAGAAAGGAAAACTACTGGGGTTCATAGTGTCCAAAGACAGAATGATTATTGACCTGGAAATAACCCAAGCTATTGCTAAAATCTCCCCTCCCTCTTCCAAAAAATCCATGCAATCCTTTTTAGGCAAAATTAACTTCGTCAGAATATTTGTCCCAAGTTTCTTGGAAATGGTAAGGCCTTTACAACATTTAATTAAAAATGATGTTCAGTATCGTTGGGGACTCCAAGAAAGTCAATATTTTGATTCTATTAGAAAAGTAATAATAGAAGCTCCTTCCTTGATGAGCCCCGATTTTTCCCAAGATTTCACTCTTTATACTTTTTCCTCTGATTGATCTTATGCTGTCGTGTTGATACAAAAGAATGCTGAAAGCGATGAAATACCCATTTCCTTCATGAGCTCATCCTTTAAAGAGGCAGAGCTAAATTACCTAGTTGTGGATCAACAAGCATATACTGTTTTTAAAGCAGTGAAACACTTTCGATCATACTTGTTGAAATCCATAACTAAAGTCTTCGTTCGCTACCCGGCTGTGAGAAAATTGTTGGTACAAAAGGAAGTGGGTGAAAAACGAGCAAACTGGATGATGTTGTTACAAGAATATGACCTCAAAATAAACCTTGCACAAATTGTTAGAGGTCAAGGTCTGTGTAAACTAGTTGTTGATTCAGTTAAAGAACATGAAATTCAAATTAACACTTTAACTTTAAATCAACACAATGGAAAAAAAATCAGTTGTTCACAAGTTGCTGCTAATTCTTGGTATGATGATATCAAATTTTATTTAACACATGGATTTGCTCCTCTCTATCTTGATCCTAAAAACAGAAGATCATTAAGACTAAAATCTACATCTTTCCAATTAATAAACGATGTATTGCTTCAAAGGAATTTCGACGGTGTTCTTATGCGTTGTTTGGAAAAGGATGAAGCAGAGAAATTACTATATGAACTTCATGCAGGTGAATTTGGTGGACACTTCGATGGAGACACCGGTTTTCACAAAGTGTTTAGATCTGGGCACTATTGGCCCACATTATTTAAAGACTCTCATGCATTGTGTCGTAAATGCATAATCTGCCAAAAGGCTATTGGATGAGTAAAAAAGGTGACATTCCCTTTGTAGCATGTTTGTAGATTCACCTTTTCAGTAGTGGGGTCTTAACATTATAGGACCAATTAACCCTTCTTCCTCACAAAAACAAAAATATATCATTACAACAACAGATTATTTTACCAGATGGTCCAAAGATGCACCTTTAAAAGTGGTAAACATGAATTAGGTAGTATCTTTCCCTAATTCGAATATCATTACTAGATTCGGCATTCCCGAATGTTTAGTCTTTGATAACGCATCGTATTTCTCATTCCTAGATATGAATGTATTCACTTTATAAAAAGGGATTAAATTGAAATATTCTGCCAGCTACTACCCTCAAGAAAATGGCCTAGAAGAATCAACAAACAAAAATTTGATCAACATCATCAAGAGGACAGTTTCTGAAAATCACAAGAGTTGTCACAACACACTATTTAACACACTCTAGGCTGATAGAGTGACACCCAAAAACTCTATTGGTAATTCTCCTTTCTTCCTCATCTATGGGAGAGAAGCAATCCTGCCTCCTCATGTTTTACTTCCATCTCTATAATTATCATAGAAATTCCAAGAAGAGAATTTCCCTCCTTTGGAAAGCTGAATTAATGTCTTGTTAAAACTGGAGAAAGTGAGTGCACAAGTGAAGAATAAGTTGGATCAACATCAATAGATTGTCAAAATCTGGTTTGATTCAAACTCCTCTTCAGATAGAAACTTCGAGGTAGGAGACCTGGTTCTCAAATGGGATAAACCCCACGAGGGAAAAGGGGAACACACCAAGTTCTAGGACCTGTGGTTGGGAATGTTTGTAATATTTGAAAAACTAGGTCCCAGCTCTTTCTGCCTGCATAATTTAGAGGGACAGGTATACACTTTCCCAGTGAATGTAAAAGCCCTCAAAAGATACTTCACTTGATGATACCAGATCCACCTCTTTGTACATATCTTTGTTTTTGTTTTAAACTTCTTTTCTGTTTTTGGATTTTGGTTCTTTTCATTTTTCTTGTTTTTGTTTTGTTTTCTGAATAAATTTATGTCTAGGTCACCATTTAGTTCATGAAAGGAAACTAGAATGTCTCATCATAAAGAAACAGTCAAGTTCATTTCAAAGTATCAGTGTTGTAAATGGCTGAAACTCAAACTAGCAAAATAAACTTCTTGTTCAGAATAGTCTTCCTGGTTTCACTTTATAATCATGAGAAGATATGATCATCATTAAAGTTCTTTACGTTGCCCCTGTTTTTAAAGAAAACAACTCAAGTATGCCTTCTTGTCCTTGAAAAGTTATTCTTATTACAAAACTAATTTTAGATCATGATGAAGGTCCTCAAGTGAAGAATTAAGTTGGAAAATATCAAGTGTTTCGGAATCTGAACTTTTTAGCATCACCCCTCTCCTAAAGATCATAAATTTATGTCAAATTGTAAATATCTTCTAGAGAGCCATGGGAAGTGTCTGTAAACCCGTCGAGATACTGAACATGTCTGCAAGCAGTGGTTAAATGCATGCATGATGCCAAGACAACTTCACTGGGGTACTGATTAGGCCTACTGGCAGCGAAGCAATGTCGGGTTCAAGAAAATTATCAGGTATAAATTTTAAGAGTAATTGTAAAATGTCCTTCATCTTGAGTTGATAATTCTTGGACAAGGTAGAGGTGTCAGAGTGGGTTAATTGACATCCCTGCCGAGGTTATGGACGCCTGCTAGCAACAACGGCCCTGTCAACAGTATCAGAGTCATTTTCCTAAAATCGTCTCTCTCATAATTAAAACTTGTCACCAGATTGCATTTGGATAGAAAGACATCTGACACTAGACTATGTGATGTTTTTGAGTTTGATTGGGATGCTTGACTTGCTATTGACTGTTCTTTACTTTTCAACCATTCTGATCTATCCTGACATGAATTCTCTGGTGATGCAGAGATAACTGCTTCGTCCAGTTAGTCGCCATTATTGGCAGCCCAACATGATTTCGTTATTTGAACAACAAACGACACTTTCTGTAGCCGCCTCCACCTCATCTTGTAAATATCATCGTTTTGAGAAGATTACTAGATGTTCATTAAGTATTTAAATTTTTCATTTTCATTTTGTTTCATGTTTGATTTGTTACTGAAAACATGAATCAAACATGAAAACTTAGGTTCGTTTTATATTCCCATACAAAACATTCTTTTTAAAGGGTCATTATGCTTATATCCATTCTATATCTAACACTTGAATGACTTACCTTTTGAATGTTCTGAATTGATCTCTATATATGTAGTCGGTTTTTATTTGAATTATGAACATTTTTGTGTTGATACATTTAAAAACCCTTTGCAAAAACTATGGTCATGCTAGTCATGAGAATTAATGCACAATTATCGTACCATGTACTTGAACCATCTTGCTGGCACAGAGAATTAATAGGCCTTTCATTATAGGTTATATTTTTTCATGCTCTGTACGCAAGTTTTTCATTACCAGGTATGGTCAAGCATCAATACCGAACCCTCAATGTCCATACTATTATTGCAAAGAGGCTTTGTTTGGTTTTTTTCCATTTTATCCCCTCAGATTTGTTCCTTTTACTCTTGCCATGTAAACCCAGAGCTATCTTGAGTTGCCCCTATTACAGTCCAGTCATATTTTTAATGGCTCTTGTTGTTCGAATAGAGCCGAATGGCTTTCAAGCATTTCTATCTCATGATGATGCAATCGAATACTTGAAAGGTCAAGATTGGGATGCCTTTATCAAAAGGTTCGAAGGGTATAACCTTTGTGTGGCTAAGGAATTTGCGTAGACGTTTGATGGGTATAGGGTGAAAATTGGAGATATCCAGTTGGAGGTAACTGAAGATTTTTCCAGTGAAGCTATAGGGCTTCCATCCACCGGTTAGAAGTGGTTCAAGAATGAAAAAATCAAAGAAGTGCCATGGAGCCTCTTCATGATCTCCAGAAAAATCGATTGTTGTGAGAAATATATCTCTATTTCTTTGGTTAAACATAGGTGGCATGGTTTTCTATTGATCCTTAAAAAAATTGTGACCTATGAAGGTCATTATGGTCTAGTTTTTCTCTATCATATACAGTTGCTTATGCATTGCATCTGTTTTCATTTGAATGTGCCTTTCTATTTGTTGAGAAGTCTGTACAAGATGTCTAAAAGGTATAAAAAACAGAGCCTTGACTCTAGTATTTTCCACCACGGCTTGATCAAAATTCTGTTAACTCACCATTTGAAAACCATAGGCGATTGTTGGGATGGATTTTTAGCAAGAAATGGTTTTGTTTCTAGCATTCCTGTAGAAGGCCCTAATTCGGGTGAACCATTGGTGAAAAAACATTTTGACATTCCAAATAATAAGCCTGATACAAACCCTATGGATAAGGTAATGCCCAATCAATCCCCACATGAGAAACAGGCTGTTAGTTTTGAGTTGAATGAAGGGGGGGCGCCTCATCTCAAAGAACATGTGTCGCCTGTTGGTAGCCATCGAAGGATTTGCATGAAACTATCTATCATCTCGTACCTTTGTTGCGTGAGGGATTCCTCAATCAACAATTTGAAAGAATCTCTTGTCCTGTCATATTTATTTTCTCCTGCCATGAGAGGTCGCTTGGGTGTGATAGATATTTTTTCCTCAAGGGAAACAAGCTCGAGACCCAACTCTTTGTACTCCGACCTCGTTGGGGACATGCATTAAGATGACAAAGAGCATACCACTATGATACCACTGATTCGTATTTTATGAGCAGAACAAAATAAATATAGATTATTAACAGGTGCTTAACACAAAATAACATAGATACAATAAAATTGGTTTTCTATTCAATAAGGAAATAAGATGAAACTGTAAAATGCAGCAAAAACAAGCTTCCTGGAATGGTGGCGGCTTATCTCTGAGAAGAGATGTGACGGTTGTGCTCATTCACAAGAAGATGATTAAAATCAGGTTCTAAAGGCCTTTTTTACAATAAACAGGAATTCCAAAAACCCTAGGCATCCAAAAATCTAACCCTAGGAGATGAAGTGCCAAAAGTCATGTGGGCCCCATTTGGGTAAGTTAGTACATTAACTTCCCGGAGTCGTAACTTTTGCATACGATCTTCATTTTAGGCGTATGATATCCCATTGGAAAGGTATCATCAAGGATATTCATTTTTCACGATCAATCATGTCTTTAGCTATCATTGAGAATCTCGATCCTGAAAAACCTTCATTTAGGCCCTCAAAATGGCCCTGAAAGTTAAAACTGCTGAAAATAGTAAATTGCCAAAATTGTCAGAAAACAATTTTGAGCTAGTTGGAAGAGGTGGGGGGGCACCAATATCCACCTAGATCAATTTGCTGAGAATCCTGTACAAGATGTCTAAAAGGTATAAAAAATAGAGCCTTGACTCTAGTCTTTTCCACCAAAGCTTGATCAAAATTCTGTTAACTCACCACTTGACAACCATAGGCGATTGCTGGGATGGATTTTTAGCGAGAAATAGTTTTTTTTCTACCATTCATGTAGAAGGCCCTAATTCGGGTGAACCATTGGTGAATTTTTTTTTTGACATTCTGAATAATAAGCCTGATACAAACCCTTTAGAGAAGGTAATACCTAATCAATCCCTACATGAGCAACATGTTGTTAGTTTTGAGTTGAATGAACCTCCTATGCCTAAATTGGATACCAGCCATAACGCCACAGTGAAAATCTGTGTTGATGAATCTCGCAAGCAGTCAAAACAAACACACACAACATTAGGGTTTGAGAATAAAACAGTTGGCCGATTGATTTCGAGAAAGTTAAGAAATCGATCTAAACCTCATTTGAGCTTGATCGACCCAATTGAGGTCAATGAGGCTTCAGATCCCGAAATTGAAGAGTTCCTGGCTGAAGAAGATCCAAATTGTCAAAGATCTGACCTTGATCAAGTGTATGACTTTGTTAATAATCTTCCACCTTGTCTCGAGGGAAAGGATGGGTTCGCTGGAAATAGGCTTGGTCAAGGGAACATAAGAGGTAGTATTGATACAACCAAACTTGACTGTACACTTCACCAACACATTGCTCCTCTTGTGCAATGTGAGTTCTGACTACATTGGATTGAACGATACTATACTGATATTCCCATCCTCCAAGAATGGATTAAAACACTCACAACTCACAATGAATTACTGAGAAAATAAAATCGTGACCTCAGAGAAAACGAGGAGAGAGAAGCTAAACATCTTAAGAAGACAGGTAACATAGTGATCAGAAACGCAGACAATGTTAATGCCATAATCAATTCCGAGATATTCTGATCCATGTTTAGTTGTTGGTTGAAATGGTAAAACGGTTTTTCCCTCTTATTACAATCATGTTATCTTTTTGAATCAAATCAGTTTAAAATTAGATTTCTTTTTCCAAGATAAGACTGGCTACAAAATCTTTCGATTATGTAGCCAATTCATTTTTAAATTAAAAAAATAGTAATTAGTTGTTAATAAATTATCTAACTTGTTCCTGTTTCGTTTTCAGGACATGGTAGATCTTGATGATGATTTTCTAAGGTGGAACATGTTTGATTTAGATGATTAGTATCTCTTTCCTTTTTATTTTGTAAATAAGAAAAACTTTTATTAATTTTTGAAAAGAAACAATTCAGTTATGATTTCCTATAGGCCCTCCATTTTTGTAATATTTTGATCTCATGAGCTCTGATCCTATCCTAGGAGATAGGAATATGAGATTTCAAAAAAATCACTTTAAATGCTCTGCATTTTGTAAGTGAAGGCATCTTGGCCTGGAACCAATTATGGATGAATGATTTCCAAGACTTAATGGAACAACGTACAACATTTCATCTTTAGTCAATTGTGAATGTTGTTTCATTGATGTTTTGTTTTCTTTAATCTTGGGATATTAGTATGATGTGTAGCTTTAGTCTCAATGACATGTTATGTTCCATGATATTCATGTTGCAGATGTCATTCATGATTTGTTGTTCCAGATTTTGTGACTGTGATCATCGTATCAATTTTAATATCATGATTTTTCTTTGATGTTTAGTTGATGAATGAAATGAATGTATTACACAAAGATTTCTATGAATGCAATCATTTGCAATTATAAGATCACAAAATTAATATGTGTTCCCTATTCTGTTCTTAAATCCTGGCTGCCAATACATTCTTTGAATTTATTCAGGAAAATTTTAGTATAAGCCTATGATAGATTTCTTTCACAGGTGGGGCAACTAGATGCTCTTGGTTCATATAGAAGCAGAAACACATTTAACAAAAAAATAACAGGTTAGCTTCACTTGCTTCTAATTTCCTTCATTAGTGAAACATGAGAATATCAAATTGGCTTTGACCATCTATGTATCTTTGTTTCACAATTTAGTTAATTCAAGTTTTATATGATTTATAATTAGAAAACATAAAATATAAAAAATGTTCTTTCTTTATTTGCTTCTAAAAAACAATTATCTTTACATTGATTTTGTAAGTTTCCATTAAAACTTGCAACCTGTAAATTCTGTTCATAAGTGATATTTTTATGCTTTCTTTCTCTGCTTAAATACATTTATAATAATTATATTAGAGTATATGTATATATTATAGTTTTAACAATAGTTAGTTTATTCCCTTTCTTTATTTTAGGACTTTAGATTGGCTAACGGATCCATTAAACACGCCAGAACATGTTACACCAAATGACTTGGGTTATTTAGACAACCCCAGACCGGACCTGTTCTTCTAGTTGACAGCTTGTCAAATTTGCTCGTCAACAAGACCTAGATAACTTAGAGAAACTCTATTTTTTTTTTGTTTGGGGCTACAAGCATGTATGGCCAATGGCCAGGATTAGAAGCTCTGATACCGAATGAAGTGGATCTGGTGGTCCACTTCATGGAACATCATGAATACAAAACATAATTCCATATTTCCATAATAAATAATATGTATTTACTATTCATTTTACATATTTACTTGACATCATATAAAATACAATATGTGTATATAAATACACGTGGGGAATGATAAGTCACATTCTTTCCAAAGGTCGTGACTTATCATTTAAATTATAATGCCTATTTACATAATAACAAACCTATAACATATTATTAAATAATAATAAATGTAATATACTAGGTATATTATAAATGGCATACTAATTTACAAAAAATATTGAGAAGAACATGTACAACATGTTGATAGAGTATTACAACTATTGGAAGAGCAACAAATTTAGGCAAAGCTTTCCAAGTGTTCCTATGGGGTTCAATAAGTGGAATATTTGGATCATATTGTATCTCATGAAGGTGTAAAAGTGGACCCTAAAAAAATTAAAGTTGTGAGGGAATGGCCAATTCCCAAAACCTTGAAGAAACTTAAAGGATTCTTCGGATTGACAGGATATAACCACAAGTTTTTCAAGAATTATGGTCAAATAGCAGCACCTCTAACAACATTATTAAAGAAGGAATAATTTTCTTGGACTCAAGTAGCAACCAAATCTTTTGAAAAACTTAAGGAGGCTATGTGTACAACTCATATCTTGGCCACACCTGATTTTACCAAAAACATTTGTTGTGGAGTGTGATGCCTCAGGTCATAAAATTGGTGTAATTTTAATGAAATAAGGAAGGTCCCTTGCCTTAGAAAGCAATCGACTAAAGGAAAAAACTTACATGAAAATGAAATGTTGGTCATACTACATGTAGTTAAGAAATGATGCCCTTACCTAATAGGAAGACACTTCAAAGTAAAAAACAAATCATGATAGTTTGAATTACTTCTTGGAGCAACGATTATCTTAAGTAAAAGAACAAAATGGGTTACAAATATGTTGGGTTATGACTTTGAAATTATCTATAAAGAAAGGAAAAAATAATGTTGTGGCAAATGCCCTTTCAAGGAAATAAGAAGAAACAAAAGGTTCACTATGTGTTATTTCTATTACGCAATCTGATTGGGTGGAAGAAGCAAGAACATAATGGAAGAAAGATCAAGAGGTATGCAAGATCATTCAAAAACTACAAGAGGACCCCAGTTCAATAGATAATTTTGTATGGAAGAATGCCCTTCTATGTTATCATGATTGCCTATATTTATGTAAGAATTCCCAAGTCAAACATATGGTCCTCTTGGAATTGCACACTTCTCCTATAGGAGGACCTTCGGGATTATTGAAAACATACCATGAGATCAAGAAGGATTTTTTATGGAAAGGTCTTAAAAATGATGTTCAAAATTTTGTATTTGAATGTGTGGTCTACCAACATAATAAGGGAGAGTCAATCAAAATGCTAGGTCTCCTAAAACCATTAGCTATACCAATTCAACAATGGGAAGAAGATTCAATGGATTTTATTATAGGTTTACCCAAATTTAAAGGAAAGATTGTCGTCATGGTAGTAGTGTGATCCAGATTATTTTCGTCACGAAATGAGAGGGGGATAAAATAAAGAAATGTAAAGAGATATCACAGATATACAATAATATAACAAAAATGTATCAAAGATGAAACCATAAACAAAAAGATACAATAATACACAATTTCTATTAATGAGCGAAAATGTACAAAGACTGTAAAAATTACAGAGTGAAATACTCGCTAGAATGGTGGCATCTTATCTCTAAGAAGAGATGTGATGGCTACTTGCATTCACAAGAAGATGATTTTACAATGAGGCTTCAAAGGCCTTTTTATCATAAAGAAAGTCCAAGACCCTAACCCTAGAAGATGAAAATCTAACAGTTTTGTGGACCCCATTTTTGGTAGTTTGGTGTATCAACTTCCCAGGGGCGTAACTTTGGCATACATTCTCTGTTTGGGGTGCACGATAGCTCGTTGGAAAGGTATCTTCGATGAGATTAATTCTAGGGGCTCATTCTAGGCCTTTAGCTATCATTGAGAAGCTCAATCCTGAAAAACCTTCATTTAGGCCCTCAAAATGGTCCTGGAACTTAAAAACTGCTAAAAATAGTAAATTGCTAAAATTGTCAAAAAATTGTTTTGAGACAGTTGGAAGACTTGGGTGGCCACCAATATCCACCTAGATCAATCTTCCCTCCTTAGGAAGAAATTGTCTCCATTTCGTTGAGTTCCCGAGGGAGAGGGGAAAGCGATTGAATCTTGGTGCGATGCTTGCCTTGCTAGATACGTTGCACTGTGGAAGGTTGTTGTTATCACATGAATTTGTTGAGGGTCACAGTTGATAGCTGTGAGCACAAATGAGCGGGAGAATGAATTTTTCAGCAGCAAGGATCCTCCCTGTGCAGTTCAATTTAACATTGTCTCCAAGCACAGTTGGAGGGATTAAATAGTTAGCAGGTGGATAAATGTTAGCAGAGGCGCTAAAATAGCCGACGTGCCTATATCATAGATTGCAATCAGATCAACGACAACTATTCATTTCAATGCCACGAGATGCACGGGCATTAAAATCCAAAGGCATGTAACAAACCTGGTTAAATAGATGCATAGGGATTATTAAGTAAAATTAATTAGATAATTAATTGTCCTAATATTGTTTTAGTTAAACAAACAATCAAAAGTTATAAACATTTAATTAATAAATAAATAATCAATTAATATACCTTAACTTCGGGATGAATTTTGCTGAAGGGTGGGTGTATGTAACAACCCTGGTTAAATAGATGCATAGGGATTATTAAGTAAAATTAATTAGATAATTAATTGTCCTAATATTGTTTTAGTTAAACAAACAATCAAAAGTTATAAACATTTAATTAATAAATAAATAATCAATTAATATACCTTAACTTCGGGATGAATTTTGCTGAAGGGTGGGTGTATGTAACAACCCTGGTTAAATAGATGCATAGGGATTATTAAGTAAAATTAATTAGATAATTAATTGTCCTAATATGGTTTTAGTTAAACAATGATTAATATTTATAATATTATTTATTTATTTATTAATTAAATGTTTATAACTTTTGATTGATTAATTAATTAATTAATTGATTACCTAACACATTCAATGATTTGGGTAATAAATTAAGGGGGCTTAATAACTTTAATTTAATCCTTATGAAACTTTACGTATGACAGGTTAATGGTAAGGTAATAAAGGAGGGGATAAGGTAATTAATGGAGGGGAGGAGAGTCAGTGAAGGGGAAGATATGACGGGAGAAGAGTCCTACGGGAGGGCATTATGAGAATTTGGGGGGGAGGAAGAATTATTGGAGAGGAGAAGACTGTAGTTCTGGTGGGATATTTTCTGGTTTTTGTTGTTGGGTTTTCGAGTTTTGGTGAACCATTGCAGGGGGCACCGGGTTGCTAGGGGTTTTGGGCACGGGGGCTAGGATTCCTTACAGTATCCTGGAGCTAGGGAGTCGGACAGGATGCTCCTAGCTGGCTGGGTGGTTAGTCGGTTTGGGCAGGGTTTGGTCAAGTTGCAGGCTGGGCAAGGCAGCAAAGAGGACAACCATATCAGCGGGAGTTAGCATTAGAAAGAGGTATTGTATTTATGTATTTGTTAAGCTATGCAATGATTATGTAATTTATTTTCATGCTGTAAATAAAATTTAAATTCTGCTGAATATTATATGCTTATATGATGGTTATTGAATTACTTATGCAATGAGAAAGGAATTTCATGTTAAATTGTATGAAGTTTTGGGTTTAATTAAGTTAGGTCACTACAAGGCGGGCCGAAATCCTAACAACTCTTTCGCGAGGTGGCTACATGGCGAGAAGCGGTGCATTTTGGGCCCAAAGGCAGTGTGGGCCTAAACCGCTTCCCACGACCCCAAAATCACGTGTGCATATGATGCCTTATCCAACATCGACAGGTGGTCGCCCGCTATTTGTTCAACCACACTCCAATTTCGAGGAGGATTCAGTTAATGAGCAGGGACTGGTAGCTGAAACCTCAACTCAGTCCATAAATAGAAATCATGGAAATTATGACTAATGAGACAGAGCTGTCAGCCTAAGGTACAACTATGGATGATTTCTTCTTGTAGGCCCATACTGAGCTAGGTTATCATCTGACAAGAGGAAACACACACAGCCTGATAGAAGGTTGCACAGATGTAAATCTTTGAATGGGATGGCTAGATCACACTCTTGGGAGTTGTGAACTGAGCCGATTATAAATAGATCAGTTCTAGATTTTAATATAGTCATCAACTGGTTGAGCAGAGCTCCCTATTTTGTAATATTTTGATTAACATAGTTGTTCTCTAGTTTTGTATGAGACTTGAGACTTTCACATTAATAGAAGTCAGTTTATTTCATCATCTTGTTTAATCTTTGCTACAACACTCATGCATGGAGGATCCAGATGAGAGCTATAGTTGTATTGTAATGTAGGGTTGATTATAATGTTGTTGTGACCTGTTTTAGTAATTTCCTTGTTTCCCTTTTCCCTCTTATTCTGAAATGCTCGTGCATGGAGGATCCAGACGAGTTGTTGTAGTTGCATGATAATGGAGGTTTGATTTTCATGCTGCTATGATATATTTCAGTATCTGAAACTTCAGTTCAAGAGTGTTCTTGTGCCTGAGTTTTTCTTCACCAAGCTGCTTGAAAGACAGATGCCCATGGCAGACTTGTCCACCTTTCTCACTAAGTCTTCTCTCTCCTCACTTTTAACTCTAAACCACCGACTGAAGTTAATGAGGACCTCATTTCCCTATGCATTGCTTGTCCAATTTCTGTGTTAAAACATTCTTGTATTGAGTTTTGTCCATTTGACCTCCACTCATAAACCTACCTCCACCAACATTTTGATGGGTACTGGGCTTATCCTCTTGCAATATGAGGGTGACTCTCAGTGCCAAAATTATTGGCGTCATTGTCAGGGAAATAATTGAAGACATTTCCCTGGGATTGAATGACAAAGAAATTCTGATTTTGAAGGTGCATCATAAATCAATACCTTGAATATTGCAACTTGCACCTGACAACTCCACTGTTTCAGTTGTGGCTCCCAAAGGCAAACACATGAGGTCTAATCCACAACTTCCTCTGGAAACACTTGAAGCTGACCCAAAAAATATTATCAAGAAAGGAAAGATCTCTCGAGAAGGGATTTCAACTGATGTTCCAGGCAATTTTGGTAGTTTACATGATTCTTGTTTTAAAACTCCAGTAGCTGCATTTAATTCTCCTTTTATACCATCTATTGGAGTTTTCAGAAGTTTAGATTTTGAAATATTTCCTATTGAAATCCCCCCTTCTAGTCTTCATTTGGAAGGAGAAAGTTTTGACACCCATGTTTCCCCTGATATTGTAAAGTGGTTTAGACCCAGGAGCTTAGAATATTTTCCCACTTTGGGTTTTCCTACTCCTCCTCCTATAATAGTTGTTGTATCTAAAGAGGGGGAAACTTATTTTCTTTTGAACCCCATATTATTCTCCTCCAAAACTCAACCATTTCCTTTTCCCCCTAAAAGAACAACTCCAATCCTACCGGTGCAAACTCCATCTCCTCCTGGTTCTCCTACAATTGACATCCCAATGGCAGGTGTTAATCCTCCTAGAAACATAATGGATGCCATAGTGGATGCTAGATATGCTCCTCTTGTTTTACCTCAACCTATGATTTTTCTCCCTACTGAAGACTACCTTAAGTACATGCCCAAGTTCACAGGGGAGGAATACATAACTGCAAAAGAAAACCTTTCAGCTTTTTATAGTTATGTAGATAATCATAACATTGAAAATTAAGATGTGTGGATAAGAGTTTTTGTATAGAGCCTTGATGATTAGGCTAGGAAATGGTTTAGGGGCTTAACTCCTGGATCTATTGATGGGATCAAGGCTCTGGATTATTCATTCTTAAGACATTGGGGGGATAAAAAAGATTTCCTTTATTATATTACAGAATTTGGGTCACTTAAGAGAGGAGAGGGGGAATCTGTTTTGGACTTCTCAAAGAGGTTTAATAAGATGTACAATAAGATTATCACTGAAATAAAGCCTACAAAAACATCTACCAAGATTACTTATACGAGCACTTTTGACCCTGAGTTTTTCCTCTTGTTGAGAGAAAAAAGAGATACCTCTTTAGCTCATATGCAAGATGCAACCCTTGAAGTAGAGTCTAATATATTGGTAGCTAACAAACTTAGGAGTAAATCTGATAGAGACAGAATAAGATGTAGGTCTGAAACTTCAACCTCTGATTCCTCTACACCCACAAGTGGATGAGTTGGCTAAACTGGTAAAATCACCTTTTGTAGAAATGGAGAAATTGAAATTTGAAGGAAGACAAAACTATAGGAACCCCCAGAATACTGATAATAGGGGTAATTTCAAAAGACCCAATAATGCCCCTCAGATCATCCAAAGAGATCAAAGAAATAGGGATAGGGATGATAAAAAAATCCAAGCCCCTCTCCAAAATAACCTTGTTACTGATGAAGAAGGAGAGGAAGAAGATGTTGATCCTAAAATACATTATCTTGGTGACACCTCTTCATCCCCTCATTTAAATCAATCCACATATGAAGAGGCTCTGATGGGTAGCCAACTAAATGAGATGAGAAAAGGGGAAAGGATCAATGGCAATCCAAATAGATACAACCTCAGGTCCAAGAAGAAAGAGGGAAGGCCTGACATTTCTGATCAGCCTACTAGAACATAGAATCCTGCTAAGGAAGTGGCATATAGAAACAAAGAAAAAGAGGCACGAGACCCCCATCCAGTGCTTAAGATCCGTACCCTAGAACTTAAGGAGATTCTGAAGCTTCCCTCCTCTTTTATCTTTGAGAATGAGATTCAAAAGATTAAAATCCATGTACCCTTCTTGGAGCTAGTTAAGAGTGAGTATTTCAAAAGGAACCTTTCCAAAATGTTGCAGCATGAACCTTCATCTCATCCCAAAAACTCATTCAACCTCCAAGATGAAAATCCAGTTGACATACTAGGGCCCTTGGTAGAGGATAGAGGTTATTCCTCCTCTCCTTTCTATACATCATTGAACATTCATGATAAAGTGTTGCACAACAGTTTGATGGATTCAGGGGCATCTCATAATCTCATGCCTAAGACTATCATGGTTGACCTTGGGTTGGAGGTTAAAAAAACCTACCATGACCTATACTCATTTGATTCTAGGAAGGTGAAGTGTCTTGGGGTTATCAAAGACTTGACTATTTCCTTATTCCAATTGCCAATGAAAAGTGTGGTCATGGATATTGTGGTGGCTGATATCCCCCCTAATTTTGGGATGCTCTTGTCTATATCTTGGATCAAAATACTAGGGGGAATGTTATAGATGGATCTTTCATATGCCACCATTCTTGTGTTTGGAGGAGAACATAGAAGGATTTATAGGGAAGCACAACTTACTTACATTATCAGTGCTGAAGAAAATCCTACCAACCACCCCATTTTTTCATTTGATACTGTCTTGGGAACCAGTATGTTACAACTCACTGATACTCCTCAAATACCTATTGAAATCAGAAAGAAGCCCGTTTCCTCCTATGAAAATCCTGCTCGCAATACCTCTGTTTGGAATTTTTTTTTTGATGGAGCCTCCTCTAGGGAGAGTGATGGCGCTAGGGTAGTCCTCATTTCCCCTACCCATGAGACCATATCTCTATCTTAAAATCTTGAATTTGAAGCAACAAATAATGTGGAAGAATATGAGGCTCTTGTTTTGGGTTTGGGAGCTACCAAAGACATGAATATTGAAGGGACAACAATATTTGGAGATGCTGAGTTGATTGTTCATCAAGTCATAAATCGGTATCAGGCTAAGCACCCTAGGTTAAGGGCCTATAGAAATGAAGTCTGGGATCTTGTTGATAGTTTCTTCTTGGATTTTAATATCTCATTTGTTCCAAGAAATTAGAACACTATGGAAGATTCCTTGGTTGTTTCAGCAACTAAGTTCAGGGTTCCTTTGCCCCCCAAACTCAAGTATGAGGTGGAAGTAAAATGCAGACCCTCTATTCCTGACAATGTCAAACATTGGAAGTTTTTTGAGGATGATCTTAATATAAAGAAGTTCCTTGAGACTGTGGATGAATTCTTTGCTTTATAGATTGATCAAGATCAGGATACTGAAGAAAGCCCTCATGATGATATTTTTCTAAATAAAATTGTTGACCATCATATTGTTCAGTTACCCAGTAACCATATTCCAAAAGGACTTGTCCCCTTGGAGAGATTGTTTGATAGAAATTATGTTGTTGTAAATATTAAAGGTCCAACTGAAGATGATGAGGTGAATGAATGCAATTTAGGATCATAAGAGGATTGAAAGTATGTTAAATTGTCTAGCAATTTGTCAAAGGAAAAAAGGGCTGAGTATGTCAAACTTTTGAAAGAGTTTGCAAATGTGTTTTCCTAGAAATATGAATATCTAAGGACATATGACACAAACATTACTGAGCATAGGATCCCTTTGAAATAAGAGACCAAGCCATTTGGGTAGAATCTCAGACAAATAAATCCCATGTTCCTACCTATTATGGAAAAAGAAATGAAAAAGCCGTTGGATGCCTAGATCATCATCCCTTTGAGATATTTAGAATGGGTGGCTAACTTGGTGCCTGTGAGGAAGAAAAATGGGGAAATAAGGTTATCTGTTGATCTCAGGAATTTGAACATGATCTCCAAAAAATATAACTATCCCTTGCCAAAGATGGAGCACATTTTGCAGAGAGTGACTGGTTCATCCAGGATGTCTACGATTGATGGCTTCTCTGGCTGCAATCAAATATTTGTCTTGCCTGAAGACATAGAGAAGAAAACCTTCACTATTCCTTAGGGAACATTAATGTATGCTAAAATTCCCTTTGGATTGATGAATGCAGGAGAAATCTTCCAATGAGCCATGGACATTGCCTTCATTGGGGAGAAAGACAAATTTGTAGTCATATATCTAGATGACATTACAGTGTTCTCAAAGTCTGACAAAGAGAATTGGCATCATTTGAAGAAGGTATTCCTGAAGTGCAGAAGGTTTGGTCTCTCCCTCAATCCTAAGAAATATTTGTTTGCTATGAAGGAGGGAAAATTATTGGGGCATATTGTGTCAGCAGAAGGGGTAAGAATTGATCCAAGTAGAGTAGAGGCCATACAATCCTTATCATTTCCCAGATCCAAGAAAGAGGTCCAATCTTTCTTGGGAAAAATCAATTTTCTAAGAAGTTTCATCTCTAATTTCCCTGAGTTGGTTAAGCACATTACAACTATGCTTAGGAAATGAAGCGAGGTGAAATGGATTGTTGAGTCCATAAATTATTTTGGCTAGATCAAAAGGGATTTGAATGAAGCACCTGTGCTCATCAACCCTGACTATTCTAAGGAATTTATGATATTTTCTTTTGCCTCATCTAATACATTGGTTGTTGTTTTGTTGAACCATTGATCAAAGCTATGTGAACTATATGGGATTACATTAATCCATTCTACTCCTTAATACACCCAAGGAAATGGTTTGGCAGATTCCTCTAACAAGAGCCTCATAAAGATCATCAAGAAATTTTTAGAAGACAACAAGATAGCATGGGACTCAAAGTTGAAATTTTCATTATGGGATGATAGAGTCACAACAAAGAGGTCACTGGGTGTTTCCCCTTTCCAGCTTGTATATGGGGTTGGGGCTATTTTTCCTACTCATCTCGCCTTGCCTATGGTAAAATTCCTCCAGGACTACCAAGGAGAACCTCATGATATGGTCAGGAGGATACAACAACTGGTAGAAGTAAAACAAACTAGGGAGAAGCTCCTTGATAAATCTCAGGATCACCAATAGAAAATAAAACGAGCCTTTGACAACAGGGAGAGCAAGAAAGATTTTCAGCTGGGGAATTTGGTTCTCAAGTGGGATGCCCCCAAGCAAGACAAAGGAAAACATGGTAAATTCAGAGCCTTATGAATTCATCCTTTCAAGATTTCTGAAGTATTTTCAAATTACACCTATAAGTTGTAGAGCTTGGAGGATTCCAAAGTTTTTGTTGGCCCTATCAATGGGCACTTTCTAAAAGAATATTTTTCTTAAGCCATGATTGGATTTTGACCATTGTAATTACCACTTCCTTTTAGTTTCTGTTTGAATAAGAGACTCCATGACCCAAAAGCTAAGGCACTGGAACTGCACATTCTTGGCAGCTTGCAGGGAGCATGCCATCCCCTGTGGAGCCATATGTTAGAAAAACAGGACCGCGGAGCAATAAAATAAAACAAGTGCAGAAACAAAACACATAAGACACACAATACAAGAGAGACACAGATTTATGTGGTTCACCCAGTGTGGGCTACGTCCAAAAGAGAAATTGCCAGGTCCTTCCTTTATTATTATCTAGCAAATGAAGGGATATAACCTACAGCAAAACCCGTTGTAACTTCCTCTTCTTTCGCTCACAGTCTCCTCTCTCAGAATACAATATTCACCATCAACCATAGCCGCAATACATTTCCCTCATAAAAGAGGGTTGCCTTCTTGCGCAAAAAACCCTAACATAATCTCTACCGTTAGATTTGCGACCTTATAATGAACGGTCCAGATTTACAATGAAATTACAATATACTTTTATAAGGCAATTTTTGCTTCGGGGGCTTCGCCCCCGAACCCCCACTGGGGGCCCACTTGCCCCCAGACCCCACAGAGGGGGTACCCCCCCTCTACACTCCCCCGCATGGAAGAGTGTACATACTTCTAGGGTGTAAATACTTCATGGGGTATAAACACGGCTGAAATTAGAAGATCTCTAAATCAGGAAGATAATCAGGCTCCACAACCAACAATCTCCCACTTGGAGACTGATCTCAACAACTCCACCGCTGCTGTATATGATGGACTTTGAACCTTCTTGGACCTGGAAAATTTCTCATCTTCATATTCATTCTTGAAGACCAACTAAAACTGAGCAAGAACTTAGTTTCTCCTTGGTTACTCCCTTTGTTAACATGTTTGCAGGATTCTGGCTAGTGTGTATCTTTTCCATCTTCAATTGTCCATCTTCCAAGGCGGATCGTATGAAGTGGTACCTCAACTGTATATTCTTAGTCTTTGAATGGAAGGCTGAGTTCTTTGCAAGGTGAATGACACTTTGACTGTCACAGTACAACATGTTGTTCTCCTGCTTCTTTCCCAATTCCTCCATAAACCTTTGTAACCAAATCATCTCTTTACTAGCCTCTGTAGCAACAACATACTCTGCCTCTATTGTTGAAAGTGCAACAACCATTTGCAGTTTCAAAATCCAACTTAATGTTGTTCCACCTATAGTAAAAACATACCCTGTGGTGCTCCTCCTGCTGTCTTTATCACCTGCCATATCTGAATCAACATATCCCTATAGAAAAGTGTCTGAACCTCCAAAACATAATGCTTGTGTAGTAGTACCTCTCAAATACCCGACAATCCACTTTACTACCTCCCAATGTTCTTTACCTGGATTGTTCATATACCTGCTCACAACTCCCACTGCATGTGCAATATCTGGTCTTGTGCAAACCATTGCATACATCAAGCT
>ML810241.1:209245-237922 GCA_009831015.1 Picea engelmannii
CTTACTCCACAAAGCGTCTTCCCGTGAGGGCTTTCACCATAAGGGGACCACTTTGGAGTTCATCCATATTTACTTCTTATAAACCATGACAAAACAATAATGAGTCATATTTAAATCAAACACTATTGGGTCCATTACCCAAAACTTTTTGCTATGGGTCTTTCTTCAAGGGTTGACATCAAAACTTGATGGATGACTCCATCTGGTTACGTCTTTTTGAACGAACTCTCACACGTTCAACTGCGAAGTGGTATATAGAATTACCATGAGGCTTCTTCCCTGACTTTAACACCCTAGCTATGGATTCCCTCACTCACTACCAGTTTCCAATCCATTATGAAACAGGAACTAAGATATTGAGTTCTTTCAAGAAAAATAAAGCCACTCATATCTCCGATCACATTCATGAGTGGAGACGAAGACGACGTTTAATCAAACTCGATATTCTCGATCAGTTATTGGTTAATGGTTCACAAATTCCTTTGTGAATGACATATCTAAAGAATTTTCCATGGGTGGAATTATCATAGAAGAACAGGCGATCAGTCATTCCTAGTACCTTGATCTTGTTTATTCACAAACGGGTACTCTTTATGATTTGCTCCCTGACACACCTCGTCCTTCTACCATGACCACCTCAACAACCTCAACAGCTTCTCATGTTGCTAATTGTGTGATAGGTACTTTCCATGATCAACCTCAATCTGTGAAGGCCTCTCACACCAATCCCAAATCCCATGCTTCTAATGTTTAAACTACTCTGACGCCCACTCCTCCCACTGGTAAAAATTCAAACGTGAATGTTGTTCAAATGATTCCTACCGGTAAGAATAAATCTAAAAAAGGGAAGGGTAGGAATAAGGAGGATAAAAATAACAACCCGCAATCCGACAAGACCAAGTCACAACCTGTTGATGATAAGGACAAACACAAACCTCACTACCCTTGCCTTATCTGTGGTGATGATCACTACACAAAGGAACGTCTGAGATGTTCCAAGGTCACGAAGTTCCTTCAAGGGACCCCAAAACCTCCTACACCTACCGTCTTGTCTCAGCCTTTTCATTCTCAACAACAGGCTCAATTGGTCATCCATGATCAACCTTCTTCCTCCACTGCCTCCTACGTACTTATGTGTAACAGTGATTCAAAGAAGAATGACATCACACTTACCACTCGTTCCAAATATTACTCTTCCTTCAAGGAGAAAGTTGACAATATACCACCTTCGTTGGTTCAACAATCTCCCTTAGCTCCACCTTCCAACGATCCTCTTCATCTCGAATGACCGAACCCTGATAAAGTCCTTCTCCCTCCTCCCAAGGGTGTGGTTCGAAAGTATGATTTCAATCCTCATGCACATGCTACCCAAAACTATAGTATTGTAGAGGATCTGGCCAAGCACTATCTGCGATGTCAGCCCTCGAAGTCCTTCAGAGTTTTCCTACACAACGGAAGACACCGTTGAAAGCTATAGGTGGAATCGACCCTACGGATACAAATTCAGACATCTTTGACTTGGAAGCTCACATTCCAAGGCTACCCCCTCAGCTCTCATTTCAAATAAAATTTGTTTTCACCGACAAGAACATTTGTAGAATAGTTATTGACAAGGGTGCCTCGACATGTGTCATGTCTATTGCCTGCTAGAAATCCATTGGCTCTCCTTCCTTAACTGAATCACACAACACCTTAATTGAATCACACAACACGCTCAAAGCCTTTAATGGCTCTAGATTTGAACCCTACAGTGTACTCCCTTCGTTTCCTATTATGTTAGAAGGAAAAATAGTCAACGTTGATGTTGAGGTCTTTGACGCCCCTCTCAATTACAACCTTTTACTTGGCCATAGCTGGATCGATTCCATGCATGCAGTCGTGTCTACTCTTTTCTGTATTGTGCATTTTCCACATCAGCTAAAAGTAGCTATAGTATACCAACTGGCCTTCTTTAACTCTAATACATGTACCAACAATGTACCTTTCATTGCAAAGACACCCCTTGGGTATGAGAATTTAGGTGTGGGTCTACTAAAAGATTCAACTCTGATGGGTACATTTCCAATCCCACCACCTGATGTTCCACCTACTTTGGTTGCCTCAATTAACATGATTTCCATCTCCATACATGAAACTCCAGTGTCTTCTGAACCATGGATAGTACCCGCACCCGGTGATTATCTTCACTACAGTGACCAGATGCCTTTAAGTCCGATTGAATCTACCTACCAAACCATTCAATCGGCTAACCCTTCTACTCCCTCTCTCGATGATTCATCTCTTGATCTGTTCCATGTTATTTTTCCCATGAACATGATGATTATGTCAGTTATGTCGATGGAAGATATCCCTTGGGATGATGGGCATCATCGTTCCATTCTCTTTCTCGAACATCACAACATCAAGAGTTACCAAAGAATCTCGACTCCATCGACCGTTGTCATTATTTCTTTGGTTCTTGAATCCACACATGATGTGTTATACAAAGGGAACTTACGTAACATTTCACCCACCATCCCCCTCGACATATCTATTAAATATGGAGTTTTCAAAAATTTCCACATCGGAGCTTCTTGTTCTAGAAATGAGGTTGTCACCTATAAGTCACTTTTTCAAGAATTTCGTGACATTATCACATAGAGCTATGAAGAGATGCCAGGTATTGACCCTGAAATTGTTGTACACGAAATTAAGACCTACTCGGACGCTAAACCTATTCAGTAGAGACTTTGCTCGGTCCAACCCCGTAAAGTAGTTGCTATCAAGCTTGAAGTCGAAAAACTTCTTAAAGATGGATTTATTTATTCTGTGGCTTTGACTGATTGGGTATCCAATCTAGTTCTGGTTAACAAGAAACAAGGTACAATATGTGTCTGTGTTTATTATAGGGATATCAACAAAGCTTGTCCTAAGGACAACTTTCCTACCCCCTTCGTTGACCAAATCATCAACGATTTCCCCAGAAGTGAAATCTTATCTTTGATGGATGGTTTCTATGAATATAATCAAATCAATATCTTACCCATGGATCAACAAAAAACTAGTTTCATTTGTCCTTGGGGCACCTTTGCCTACCGGAAACTACCCTTTGGTTTGAAGAATGGTGATGCGACGTTTGAATGTGCGATGTCTTATGCTTCCATGATTTTAATCATATTGTACAACCATATTTAGATGACCTACCAGTGCATTCCATGCATCATAGTGATCATCTGGCCCACCTCTAAGCCATTTTCCTTCATTGTCGGTTTTATCGTATACGCTTAAACACACATAAATTTATCTTTTGTGTGGAGTCTGGAAAACTCCTGGGATTTATTGTGTCACATTAGAGGATCATGTTAAATTCTTTGAAGGTCGAGGTGATCCTCAATCTCCCTCCTCCTTCCTCAGTTTGCCAGCTACAAATTTTGTAAGGGAAGGAAAACTTTCTATGTCATTTTATCCCAAACTACGTTGAGTTAACACTCAGATTTAATCGACTATTAAATAAGGAATCTGAGTTTGTATGGGACACCACTGCCAACAAATCCTTCGACGCTTTGAAACTGATTTTAACCCGTACCCCACTACTTTTTCCGCCTGATTATAGTCAAGATTATTTCCTTTATCTCATTGTTTCGGACTCTACCATTGCCATGGTTCTGGTCTAAGAAGACGATTTACACGACAAACATGTCATTTATTATTTGAGTTATAATCTCATGACTACCGAAGCCAAGTACTTTCATGTTGAAAAACTGGCCTTGGCAGCTATTCAAGTTGTCCAACATTTCCATCACTATATTCTACTACGCAAGACCATTATAATTTCCGATTGCAACCCTATGAAACACATTATTACACATCAATTGCTAGGGGGGAAATACTCCAAATAGATAGTGATTCTCCAAGAGTTTGACTTAGAATTCGAACGTGCTAAGTCCAAGAAATACTTGGTGTTTGCCAAACTAATACGTGACCTTCTCTCTGCTGAGACAGAAAATGTGGTAGAGGATTCCCTACCAGATGAATCCCTTTTTGTGATCAGTTCTGATGATTCTTGTTATGGATATATTATCATTTATCTCCAGAATCAAACTTTCTAACCATACCTCTTTAGTACAGACTGTCGTCGCATCCGCTATCAAGCCTATCAATACATCATTCTTGGTGACACTCTTTAACGTCGTGGTGTTGACTTTATATTTCGATGTTCTCTCACCTTTGATGAGGCCGAGAAATCTTTTAAGGAATGTCACTCTAGAGCATGTGGTGGTCATATGTCCAGATATGCCACTGCCCAAAAGATCTTGTGAGCAGGGTACTTCTAGCCTTCTTTATTTAAAGATTGTATATCTGTCGTTCAAAAATGCCATGCTTGCCAAACATACAATCACAAGATAAGATTTCATCCTGCTCCCTTACACCCTATAGTTTCTGTTGGACCTTTCGCTAAATGGGGTATTGATTTCATGACCTGTAATCCTCACTTGCATGGGGGGCATGGATGAATTATCGTAGCCGTGGATTATTTCACGAAAATGGGCCGAGGCGATGCCTACATTCAAAAATATGGGAAAAAATGTATCCCTATTCATATTCAATCACATCATCACATGATTTGGAATCCCATAGTCTATCATCACTAATCATGGTAGCCACTTTCAAAACTTCATGATGTCTGAGCTTACAGACAAGTTGGGTCTTCGACATGAAAACTCAACCCCCTACTATCCGCAGGCCAATGGCCAAGTTGAAGTGATCAACAAGGTTCTTATCACCATGCTTTGACGTATTATAATAATAAACAAAACAAGTTGGCACACAATGTTGTTTTCAGAATTATGGGCCTATCGGATATTCATGAAGTCTTCCATGGGGTTTACACTCTTCCAATTAGTGTATGGTATAGAATTTTTCCTACCGTTTGAGTGTGAGATTCCATCGCTAATACTAGCCATTGAAATTCTCCCAAACACCTCTTCTGAAGAAGAATGTTTATTGTATCTTATGCAATTGGATGAAGCCCATCGTGATTCGACCCTAGTTATTGAAACCCAGAAGAAACGCGTAAAATCCCAATACGACAAGCATGACAAGCCACACGTTTTCTCTAAGGGTGATCTAGTTCTCCTCTATGAACAAGATCGTGATTTGCTAGGAGCTAGAAAATTCGAGGCTATGTGGTGAGGCCCTTATATCGTCAAACGAGTGTTGGAGAAGGGAGCATACGAGTTAGTAGATTATGATGGCATTCCTTTGAGTGAACCCAGAAATGGGATTTATTTGAAGAATTACTATGCTTAGAATATCTTTGCATGAGTGCTTGTATTTTATTTGTATCATACTATTGTGTGCTACTTTTGTGTGCTTTTTCATTATTTAGTTTCTACCCTCAACCAATTACCTTGCTTTATGCTTGGTTTCCAGATGTCGGAGTCTTCGTTACCCCACTTTGGCTTCATCGATGGCGCTAGTTGTAGTACTCAGAACCTAGCTTCTGCTACATGGGCAATCTATATACCCATGAACGAACTTATCAGTCTACATGATGTTTTCCTCGATCGTGCAAACAATAATATAGCACAATATAGAGCAGTCATCAAATTGTTGACTGATGCTATCTCACTTGGGATTCGTCGCTTGTTTATATGACTTGATTCACAACTTGTAGTGCTACAGTTAAGTAATGTCTATGCTATCTAAAGTCCTACTTTGTTATAGGTATATTTACGATTTCGCCTCTTGGAATGTTATTTTGATTATATCGAGTATCATCACATTCCTATATGTCTAAATACGTTAACAGATGCATTAGCTAATTATGTGTTAGACATGCATATGAGACATTTATAAATCCAATCACACATCACATGTATTATAAAAATAAAAATAAGCCAGTGGAAGCCTCATGTATATATATAATGATAATTTTTTTTTACAAAAAGATTGTTTTTCGTCCGAAGACCAAAATATCAAAATATGAAGCTCATAGCTTCTACAAAATGGCATCATGGATGATTCTCACGGTAACACACTACTGCTTGTTCTACCCTACAAAGCAATCATCTCAGTGAACCATCCACGCCTACGGTATGGCACTGGAAACGCCTTGGGACCTCGTTGATCGACATATATGGGATGCCTGCAGTCAAACCCTCCAGATTTTGCTCGATTGCTTCATAATCTTTTGCATCCCATCCTGCTACTACCGCTGCTTCCCCTCAACTTTGGATAGGGGATGTAACCGGGGTTCGGAATGGCCCTACATATGCATGGTCAAAATATTTTGATTAGTCATTGGATTAAAAATGTAAAAAGAAAAAATGTGTTTAATATTTTGAAAAATTTACAAAAACACCATAAAGGAATAATGTTTTTCTTACCTAGATCCCCCCACTAAGAACCCTCAGGTAGCACCAAGTCAGGATCATGTCGAAAATCCATCTTGGCATATGCATAGTCATCGATCATCAATATCTAAGGATCTAGCCAATAAAAAACTGTATCATTATATTTAATAATAGGCCCCGCTACATGCCAGGACATGAGATCACACCACCATTTCATCCGCGGATCTCGTGGCGCTGGTATATTCCACTCTACCTGTAGGTGTAGGTGAGGGACTCTTTCTAGGAAGAAATATACCAAAATGGATCTGTATCCAAATTGCTTTAGTTCCCCATTCTTGCTCTTGGTCAACTGATTCTTCATACTGTAGAGGAGTCCATCGCACCAGTTGAACACACGAGGTTTTGTGAATTCCACAGTGTACTGGAAGTAGCTCTACAGATCCATGTGAGGAGAATCACTCCCTACCATCCATGCAATGGTGAAAATAATGGTTCTAAGCGTCAGATCACGAACCCCTCTGATAGCTACTTTACCCTTGCGTCGCTCAGCCTCAGGTTCACAATAATTTTTGATGTATTCACTCATCGGAAAACCACCACCTAGACCTCCTGTTAAGGTCACTTGTGCCCCGTGACGGGATATCCTCATCAAGAAGTAAATATCTTCGATGTCCAAGGAAAGCACATGAACACCCAAATGAAATACTTGTTGGTCCATGTCCCACATATGAACCAAATATTCCAACAGTATCAGTTGGGCTCTCATGCCTTAGATCTTGAAGAACTTTAAAAAACCACACTATCGTAGGGAATTTATGGTGCCTGGGTCATTTAAATCCATTGCATCATCATCTTCATGCTCTCTTTCTCTCCACTCCAGCATCTTTTCAATCAAAATACCTGCATGGAGACGAAAGAAAGAAGTTAGCACCTTTAGTCATAATTTTTTGGAATTCATTTTGGTCCAACGCATATTTTTCTTTTTGGGTTTTCGGCCACCTCAACTGGGATTCACTTACAAAGAGGGGTTTCCATAGGGCCTGATATAGGGAACCTACGACAGCCCCAACACACGCCTATGGTCCAAAAATTCACCCCAAAAAATCATCTTTTAACTGATTAAAATGAATTTTAAACCATTGAAAAGGAAGAAGATGAGGTACTCACCGTTTTCACAAAAACCGTTTTCCAAATTATCACCTTTGCTCCCCGCAATCGACCACCAAAATATGAGGTGAAAAAAAGGCTCTTAGACAATTTTTTGACCAAATACAAATGAAATAGTGAAAACGAGTTCTTACCCCCATTTATTTCATTTTTTACTTTTTCTACAAATATTTTATATCATTTAAATATATTTTCTCAAAAACCTACCAGCATAATGGTCTTGTGAGTGTTTTGTTTCTCGTAGATGGGAAGACAAGGGTTTTGAACAATGAAGTATGGACAGTTTTGTGATTTTTTTTCTTTTTCGTCGCGTGTACGATTACTTTTTAGGGTTTTTTAGGAAAACCTCGAGTTTAGTCTTTATTCATTCTCATGCTCGAAAATCGATGAGAACGTAACCGAGTATACTTTTGTCATCTTTTCATACTCATCATGGTAACATGAAAATAACGAAGGTTATGGAGTAAGCTTTAAGCCCTTTTCACACTCCTTAAAAAAAAAAGATTTCTGAGTGACCTTGTTATGTTCATGCTCGTAAAAGTATTTGAATAAAATGTTCGATGGGCGATAGTTTATCACTTTTTCGGTCCCGTCGAACTATTTTACAAAAAAGGAACTGAGAGAGTTCTCTTTTAAGTGTTTTTCCAGACTCTATAAACATGAAAAACCTTCGAGTTTTCTATCTTTGGACTCGTTAAACAAACATCGAAAGGCCCATATGGGACCGAACCAATCCTTGTTAGGGTTCGTTAAAAATACTCCGAGGGACTCATCCGAAGGATAAGCTTACATAAACAAGCATATATTATCCTCCTCAAGCTTGCGTAAAAATAAAGAGGTACTCGCCAGAAATGGTGGGTGGGAATTTGGAAAAGAGGTGTGTCTTTGTATTTTTGTTAGTGGCAGTAAGCGTCGATCTTGAACATGGCACCCCCTTCATCATTTGAATCCAGGTTTGAAAATCCATTTGTCTCTCATCTGACTTTCTACAAGTTCATATCTTGGGTCATCTTTGATTCAATGCTGCCAAGACCAGTGTCATGCCATTCATATGTTCAAGAGAAGTTCAATCAAGCCCTCTATTGAGTCGACCATCTGCAATTGTCAATTCCTACCATGTCAGCCTTCCTTGTGTCACTTTCAAATCATGTTTGTACTTTGATCTACCCTAAATTTTTTACTTATTTCATGTCATTTGATGGGGGATACATCAAGGCATTCCTTTGATGAGTCTTTTCTTGTTGACTTCAACTCATTATCTGGGAACAAGATTTATAAATTATTCAGTGTCTTAGAGCCTGCATGCCTCAATGATAGGTTTCTTCGCTTTTGACAATGGATTTACATCATTGATCCTTAATCGAGAGATTCCATCAAGTGTTCAACTTCAACTCATATATTCACACTCAGTGGATTGTACTATTGTGCCTTGGGAGTCATTGACATCAATGGTGATTTGTCTCGAACTTGTTAACGGTTTTCATTAATGACCAATAATCAAGTGGTTTCTAACCATGTTTGACTTCAAGGCCCGTAATCACATGGATAGATTCGTACTAATGGACGATGAGATTGAAGACCCTAGAAATCATCATTTTTTATCCAGGTTTTGATGGAGTATTTGTGATTTTAATTGACACATAGATCCACTTTGTATGTCTTGTCGCTATGTCTGTGTCTAAGTTTTCCGATACATACATCCACAGTGTATTCGTGGTGGCTATGTAGAATATTGATGACATGGATCCACAATGTATAATTGGTGGCCATGACTTATATTTATGTTCCCAATCATTTATATTCTGAACTTGGGAATGCCTACTTTAGACATGGTATAATATTGTGTGGATGCTTGATTGTTTGCAGGTCCCCAATTGGTGTGCTCCTTGTTCCCGACGCACGCACACATTTTTACAAAGTATTTCAGCTGTCATGAGTTCTGGCCTCATACTTTGGGGGGCATTCTGTTATACATTATTTTGGTCATCTTAGTGATGATTTCACAAACATGTGCTTAGGCTCCCAACGTGACTTTTTTCCTAAGAAAAGCTACTTCTTTCCTCCTCTACAATGTTTCTTTTTAGAAAGGGGTCCGCAGGCTGCATATATTACACAGTGCAAAAATATATGATTTCTGTGGGCTGCCCTATAGCTGTCCTGTAGGATTTCCACAGAATGCTATATGGGTAGGGTGCGGCGATGTTCCAAAGATAAAAGAGGAAAGAGGTTTCACAAAGTTTCTAGAAGGTGAATATTCTAGAATGTGAGGTGGTGTCTATATGGTTGTGATCCTACTGGTTTATCTAATTTGGTGGGATCATCCTCATCCCTTTAACCACTTCACCTTCTCCTATATAATCATGGGCTTTTCATGGAAAAGGTTAAGCAAGATTAAGCAGAGAATTGATGAAAGAATAGGTTGAAGACTGTGTGAAGAATCATGTTTCTAGTGATGCTTGAGGCCACTATTTTCCCATCAAGTTTTTGTGGATTATCTTCATGTGAATTTTGGAGCAAGTGTATGTGTGTGTTGGAACAAAGGACCACTAAAAAGGACTTGCAACATCAATGCAATTCGGTTGTATCTTCTACCTTTCATTAATATAATACGGTGGCACGTCTCTTTCCCATAAAATGATAGTATTTTATTACATGATTGCTTGATCACATGTTTAAGTTGTCATTGAATTCTACTATTGCTACTTTCACGTTGGTTGGTTTGTGTTATCGCAGATCTGATTCCACAAGAGCACTAGAGTGAAGCAGGGACAACAAAGATATAGGGAAGCAATTCATAAGGTATGCTATCTATTCCTCCTTTGGTAGTAAACTCAATGATCACAACTTAGGGAAAGCATCTTGTTCTATCTCATTTTGTTCTAGATCCAGGTGGATCTAGGGGGATTAGTTCATGTTCGCATTTAACGATTTACCTAATAACAACTACGTGGTGAGAAGTGGTGCATTTTGGGTCCAAAAGTGGTGTGGACCTAAAGAGCTTCCCACAGCCCCAAAATCACGTGTGCATATGATGCCTTATCCAACAACAACATGTGGTCACCCGATAGTCATTCAACCATGCTCCAATCTCAAGGAGGATTTAGTTAATGAGTAGGGACTGGTAGTTAAAACCTTAGCTCAATCCATAAATAGAAAGCATGAATGTTATAACCCTAATTTGCACCATACATGCTTACCTAGCATCAGGCCATCTCAGACCCCTTCTTTGCCAAAGCACTATTGAACAACTCTTTAAAAAACCTCTTTTATAAGGCCCCACATGCCCTACTCCATTATTGCATGCATGTACACACTAGCTGACCTCAAACAACCCGTGTGGACCGACAAAAGCAAAAAAGGAAATTTGCCAACGGAACACACAGCTTTGGGTGAGTTAACTGAAACTCCTAGCCATGCATGGCCAAGGGTTTATCCAAATACCTAGCTTCTTCTAGCCTATAAAAGAAGGACTAGGGGTCCCATTTGGAAGAGGAAAAAAGAGAGTAAAGAAACTCTGCCCAATTGCATATTCCCATTGTCCCGACCCTTTAGCCATCCTTGTGCAATAAGAGATACAAAGAAAAGAAGTTGGAGGACATTTGAAGAGGAGCCTAGGATCAGGATTTGCGGAGCAGTGGCCGGTCTCGACATTGTAAGTTGATTCATTAAAGTTAATAATAAAGAAATGATTTTCCCGTCCCACTATATGAGTTCTTCATAGTTCACTAAGTATATGTTTGATTCTCTAACCCATTAGTCTGTAGGTAAAATGCATGTGTAGTTTGTTGCTTGTTTTGTATGCAGGTCAGCCTTGGGAGGAGAGTTGTCTACGAGTAGTCAAGCATGAAGAAGGATCGACATCAACCATCCGGAACAAGGTATGTTGGTCTAACCATGTATTTGCCGAAAAAAATGGGGATTAAGTCTGGGATGAAAGTATAAAGTAGTTTTCTTTTGGTCATATATTCATGCACACTATAACCCTATTTGCTAGTCTGTAGGGGGATTTCCCACCACAACAATGAAAATTATGACTAAGGAGACAGAGTTGTCAGCCCAAGGTATAAATATGGATGGTTTCTTCTTGCAGGTCCATACTGAGCCAAGTTTGCGTCTGAAAAGAGGAAACACATAGTCTGACATAAGGCTGCACATACATAAAGATTTGAATGGGATTTCCATATCACACTCTTGGCAGTTGTGAACTGAGCTGATTATAAATAGATCAGTTCTAGATTTTTTTATGGTTGTCAATGGGTTGAGCAAAGCTCCCTATTTTGTAATATTTTGATTAACAGAGCCGTTATTTGGTTTTGTATGAGACTTGAGACTTTCACATTAATATAAGTCAGTTTATTTCATCATCTTGTTTAATCTTTTCTGAAACACTTGTGCATGGATGATCCAGACGAGGGCTATAGTTGTATTGTAATGTAGGGTTGATTATAATGTTGTTGTGACCTGTTTCAGTAATTTCCTTGTTGCCTTTTCCCCTCTTATGCTGAAATGCTTGTGCATGGAGGATCGAGACGAGTTTTTGTAGTCACATGGTAATGGAGGTTTTATTATCATGCTTCTATGATATGTTTCAGTGTCTGAAACTTCAATTTAAGATTGTTCTTGTGCCTGCATTTTTCTTCACCAAGTTTCTTGAAAGTCAAATGCCCATGGAAAAATTGTCCACCTTTCTCACTAAGTATTCCCTATGCTCACCTTTAACTCTAAGCCACTGACTGAAGTTAATGAGGAGCTCATTTCCCTATGCATTGCTTGTCCAGTTTCTGTGTTAAAAAATTCTTGTACAGAGTTTTGTCCATTTGACCTCCACTCATAAACCTACCTCCACCAACATTTTGATGGGTACTGGGATTATCCTCTTGCAGTCTGAGGGTGAATTTCAGTGCTAACAACTGTCATGAACCTGTTGTTGGCGGGGTTGAATCTGTTCAACTACTCGGGCTACATGAGATGTCTAGGTGCAGAAGGAATCTTTGTGCTTTGCTACATTCTTGTTGACCTGCTTCTGTTGGATAGAAGGTGCTTGGGCCAAGGTTGTAGTGTTTGTAGTATCCTTATGTTCATCTTTTGAACATATTGTGAAGAAGATGAATTTTGTAGTATGAGATACTACCTTGCAACATTGTTTAGGTGGGGCAATAGTTGGAACTACCTCTGGTATCCTGTAGAAATGATCCCCTAGAGTAAAAATGACACTACAGGGTTGAGACTCATAGATAACATGGTGCTTCCACATATATGGTTGGTCGAAGAGAACATCACAGACATCCAATAGGGAAACATAACATAATATCTCATCCTTGAAGGGCTGGATGTTGTATGACAATCAAAACTACTGGTTGACATGAAGATCTCATCCCTGGCGAAGCCACATGATGTTGTATGGTTGCAGGTGTGGTGTCGTCAACAATCCCAACTGTTTGATGACCTCTGCTGAGATTAAGTTCTTCCGGCTTCCGCTATCAACAATAAAATGTAGTGGGGTCCCCTTCACCCACATCTCTAAATGAAAAAGGAGCTCCCCCTCTTCAGGATATGTTAGTTCTTATGGTCAAATTGCTATGGTTTCTATTGGGCTCTAAAGATGTCTAAAAACAACCTTAGTTTAAAATTAATTTATCAACCCAAGGATTCGTCTTTTATCTCAAAGAATATCGACAAAGTCTATGCAGATAGCTCATAGAGGCTAAAATCGTGTAGTGAAAGAAAACCCGAGTTTATCAACAATCAAGTTCCTCAAACATTCATTAAAGATTCTAAGAATTGAAATCTAAATCTGTGCAAAAGGAAAGGAACTAGTTAATCTATTGAATTAATTTTAAGAGCAGTAATTGAATCTAGATAAAGACTTGCAAAAATGACTATCATTATGAATCAAATTGCTGAAAAGAAAAAGGCAAATTTCTCTATCTATGGAAAGGAACAGAGACTGTAATCTAACTGAAAAGAGTCAGCAATCATCTTTCTATTGAAAGGAACAACCACTATATTCTAGCAGAAAGGAACAACAAATGTAAACTAAGTAAAAGGAACAATAAATATAACCTAAGTAAAAGGAACAACAAATGTGAACTAAATGAAAGGAACATCAAATGTGAACTTATGAGGAACCGTCATGCATCAAATCTCAGTAATAGGAATTAGATCAACAATCATTTAATGCTTCAAGGAATATCTATTTTTTTCAATTGACATGAAATCATCAACACACTTATGCGTTTGTTAACTACTATAAAAGAGAATCGAATCACAAAACATAATTTGAACTGATACAATTACTGGTCGAATAGTAGCTCCTTCAGACTGGGCCCTCAATCCTTAGAAGCACTGCTATTTGAAACTCAGTATATAAAAATGGTAAAACCACTCGAAGCTTCTATTGATTTCATAGTTGGTACAACATTTTACAAAATCTGCTAACGCATAGAAATTCTATATTCTCAATTCTTGAGTGCAATTCTTCTCCTCCCTTTCAAGATCTATTTACCCCTTATATGTTACAATAATCTGAGTAAATTAAGCTATCCTGAGGATCTAGAGATCCTCAGGATTTCTTTACTATTACAATAAGCAACTCAGTTATCTTTAAAACTACTTTGCGCCATAAAGTCTTTAACCTCCAATAGCTTGCGCATTTTCAATATTCCCCTTTCTATCTTGGGTTTGACAATATTTAACCAATCTTGCAATAAAACCAGACAATTCCAATCATATTTAGGATCTATGTAATCTAATCTCAAACAACAACGCTAAAGAGTATATTATTCATTTTCTATTCTATTTGCTTCTAAATAACCGAAAATTCAATCAAGATGATATCATGAAATGTGGGAAAAGGAATATATTTATACCTTTTTCATAACCTAACATACCCCCCAGCTTACCTTCTTGCATGTCCTCATGCAAGTTGAGATTTTACATGTAAAGCAGTAATGTTGTAAGATGGAAAGGTTGGTTCAGCAGGCCTTCTGAACCCATTGCTTCTTTTGAGTTCTCCAAAAGAAGCATCCTCCCTCTTCTTGTTAATTTGATAATATTTTTGGTAACTTTCTGGAGGGAACCAGATGATAGGAGGATTATATCTACACCCAATCTAAGAAGACCCTTCCTCTTGGAGCAATCTAGAATACCTCTCTATTCTGAAGGTAGCTGCAAAGAAATTCCTATACCCAAAGGGCTCCCTACTCTTTACTTCATTGGAGGAGGCATCCCATCTCAGTTTAGAAGAAGCAAGAAGCTCCCTAAAGCGAGTGATACCTGAACGTATGACCTGTAGATGGGTGGAGGCCAAGGAGTCTACGACCCTTTTTCTTTTCATAAAGGTTTTATGTTGCATAATGGCTGGAAAGGACTTTGGAGGTTCCCCCCTAACCCAGAGATATAGCCCAGCTTCCCTTTTTAGGAAGGTTTCATGAGATTTACCCCATCTAACTTGATTATGAGTAAATGACATAAATTCTTGAAACTGTATATCACCTATGAATGGGCTAGGGTTATCTTCCCTTTTTTCTTCCAGAATGAAGTTATGAAAGTACAATTCACAAAAAAAGTATTGTACCTTTTCATCCTGCTCTTTGAAACATGAAATAAACTTAGGTATAGTGGAAAAATAAATAGGTTTTCCCACTCTGATGGCCTTCACTCTGAATAACAAATATCATTCCAGAAAGAATAAAGTGTAATTAGTGGCAGGGGCTCTGCAATTAATAGCATCAGAGTAGACATCACATATTTCCTTGATTTGCTCCAAAGCTTTTTCTAATTGGGTTTGCACCTTTTTCATCTTCCCTTGGGCTCTGGTGAGAGAAGCATAGGTATCACCCTCTGTTGCTATCATGTCCTTCAATTCTTTAACAATATTTTGATATTCAGTCCTAGTTACTATTTCATCTTGGTGTTGAGCCAATGCTTGTTGGGCTTGTCCCAGATCTGCCTTTAGTCTATCGATGGTGACACCCTGTGCTTGAGATTGGGATGCTTGGTATTCTTCCATAACACCCATCTCTTCCCTGTATTGAGTTAATGCTTGCTGGACTTGTGTAAGCTCTGCTTCCAACCTGTCCACAATAACACTTTGTTTTCGGGACTAGAGTGCTTTGTGTTCTGCCATAGTCAGTAACTCATTTCTGTTTTGAACCAGGGTTTGTTGAGACTGCATCAATTCTTCCTCCAATCTCATGATGGTAGCATTATGCTCAAGGAGTTGAGCTATTTCCTCTAATATCGGGGTGTTTGTCTGCACCTCAGCATCAATTGCTTCTGTAGCTATCATATTTTCCTATGTTTCTAAAGGAGGTGCATCCTCATTCTGAGCTATTGTTTCTTCCACTACTATTTCTTCAGGATCTATCTGTATCCCTACAAAATTTGTACTGATTGCTTCTTTAGGAAGAGGGTTTCTTCCTTGTACTCTGGCCCTTTTGTTCTTCTTTCTTCTGTGGGCTTTATCTGCCTGTTCTAACTATTTACTCAATTCCTTAATAATTTCCTTGAGTTTAACTACCTTCTTCTTTAATACTCCATCCTTCTTAGCCTTTTGCTTAAATAGTTTATTTTCTTTTTTTAAATTTCTAATTTTCTTATGGCTCTTGGCTGATTTTTTTTATGAGAGGTCTCAAGGCCTTTTTCATTATGGCCAGCAGATGGTTGTTCCTCTGTTCCTTCCAACTGTTCTGTCTGCCAAAGAGGGCTTCTTGTTTCAAAATGGGGTTCTTCCTGTTCTATGTCCTCAGGAAAAGACATTTCAATATCAGGAAAATATTGAACTGGTTTTGAAGAGGAGGGTTGTTCTGGGCATTTTTCTACATTATTTGCGCCTCTGTCAATTGAGGTTCCCAAGCTTCCCAAAACCTGGGCTATTTCTACCTCATAGCTCTTCATAAATTGTTCTGTCAGATGCTCTAATGTCAGTTGGGTGTCTTACTGATCATTCCTTTGTGAGGCATGTTCTGCTTGCCTAATTCCTTGAGCATTGTCGCATGGATATTGTTCTATAGAATTCTGAAGTTCTTCAGGCTGTTTTGCTGTATCCTAAATTGCTTCAGTTGTTTCATGGATTCCTCTACTTCTTATCCTTGTCTGAATCATGGTTGTAGGGGCAGTTGTTGTTCTCTTCCTCTTTTTCATTAATGTCTGTGTTTGTGAGGTCTGGGTCTCTATGATTTGGGCAGGTTCTACCTCAACTTCAGTTTGAGGAGATGGAATTTCTCTTTGGGTAGTAGTCTACTCTGCTTGTCTATCTTCGATTTCCGGTGGTGGTTCTTCATGGCATAATTCCAGCTACTCTAGTTGTGGGGGTATATTGGCCTCAATCAGGTTATCCTAGGTCAATTGAGTTTGACTCAGTGCTTTATTTGTTATCAGTTTAACTAATCTATGGTGGTTGATAACAGTAACAGGGTCCTTAGATTTTTGTGTTCTTAGGGCAACCGCATGTAATATGGAATTCAAAAAGAAAGGTAGATTAAGTACTAATCGATGTTTTAAAGCTGCTATCAATTTGAGGTGGCGAGGTCAAAATACATCATATCATCCATCACAAGTGATGTACCGCTGAATTATCCCTACAATGTCCTTCCATGGTTCTCTGAGGGTACTGGGATTGAGTCCCTTTCCTTTCTTATCCAATTCTTCCCCAGGGTCTATGAAGGTTTTCACAACTTCCTTCAATGATGTGTATCCATTGAATTCCCATGTTAGGGAGGCCTGTGACCTCTGCTAAGATTTCTGGGGTGACTAATATTTGTATGCCCCGCACCATAGAGTTTTCCCCCTGCAGATTCTAAAAGAATTCAAGAGTGACATTCGTTTCATATCCTTGCAGTCGGTTGAAGTACTCTGTCCACCCCAGCTGGTGCTAAATGTCTCTTGCTTGCTCTGTAATCTTTAGTATAGTTGGTTTCCTGCGCACACCTCTACCACCCATTTTGTGAGAAAATATGGATGACTATCGTTCCTGGTAGCAAATGTGGTTAGACTAGCTTCGAGGAAAAATTATCGAGAATAGCAAATATTAGAGACAACAAATGTATACAAATGAAGGTATTTATTAAAATCATTACTATCTGTATCAAGAAGCGTGTCGAGCATCCACTCCCCTCATTAATAGAAAGGTCGACCTCGACCGTAAGCGTAGGGAAGAGTAATGATTGTAGGTATTGATGGTGACAAGTAATGATTGTACGACGTCCGCCAATGGGGATTAATGATTTATTTTCAAACAACATATTTAACGGTAATCATTAAATGTTAATCTACTTTTATGGAATTGAAAATACCTATACTCAAAAGAATGCTTTAAGGATACATGCGTCGAATAAATTAAATCTGTTCAGTTAAATAATATCCCACATATCACAATGTTGTTACTTTTCCATGTCATTGAATACAACCAAAATGATAGCCTCATTATTGAGTGAAGGAAATCTAGAGATATGCAAAAACTTGGCATTTAAGGTAACTTCCATACCACAGGCAGAGCCACTATTGCCAGCAGGCGTCCATAGCCTTGACAGGGTTTCCTTTTAACCCTGAGATGATCCTGTATCCTTGATACTTGTTTGAATCGTCTTTTCTAAAAAGACCATTATCCTAGTTTGGTAGCCATAGTGATAATGCCACTCACTAGATTGTAACCTAGGTGAACAAGCTGGCTCGTGATGAGACCCCTTGTCCTTTGGCTAGAAACTATCAAAATCCATTGCCCTAGTGTGGTAGCCATAGTGGGAATGTCACTTAGGTTATTATCCTATGATCGTGGTAGGATGGCTCATGATGAGACCCCTTATTCTTTGTGGGAAAAGAAATAAATTTTATTGATTATATATATATATATATATATATATATATATATATTAAAGTTTTTAAGCTTTTCCGAAAAATACCATTATCCTGGTTTGGTATCCAGATGATGATAATTCCACTCACTAGAGTGTAACTTAAGTGAACAAGTCAGCTCGTGATGAGACCTCTTGTCCTTTGACAAAAGAGAATGTTAAAGGCCATTGCCTTGGTGTGGTAGCCATAGTGGGAATGTCACTTAGGTTATTGTCCTATGATCGTGGTAGGTTGGCTCATGATTAGACCCCCTATTCTTTGTGGAAAAATAATTTTTTTTTATTGATTTATTGATTTTTTTTTTTTTTGAGTGTATGAAGGGAGGCTCATCTACTCCTTAAGAGTAAGGGATGGCGTAAACAAGTGTAAGGATGCCAAGTAAAAGTGTGTTGTAGATTCCTTATTAGTTATAAACACGAGGTATCCTTTAAGTGTAATGTATAGGGGAAAAGAAACAAATTATGGTGGTTACAGGTTATGAACAAGGTTTAAGATAACTCGAAGGAAGTGATCCAAAAAGCAATTTGACAAGGTATTGGAGATAGTCCACAAAATAATGATAGATCGTTAGAAATAATGCTGGTGAAAATTATTTGGTGAAAGTTGTACCCCAAAGGAAAGTTTTAGTGTTTTATCAGCAAGGAAGGAATGGTAAAATGAACAATAGGTTTGCAAAAAGGAACAACAATTGTTTTGTTCAAAGGAACAATAGGCACGCAAAAGGAACAACAATTGTTTCGTTCAAAGGAATAACAGGAGCACAAAATGAACAACAATTGTTCCATTCAAAGGAACAACAGACACGCAAAAGGAACAACAGGTGCACAAAAGGAACAACAATTGTTCCATTCAAAGGAACAACAGGCATGCAGAAGGAACAAAAATTGTTCCATTCAAAGGAACAACAGGCGCGCAAAAGGAACAACAATTGTTCTGTTCAAAGGAACAGTAGGTGCGCAAAAGGAACAACAATTGTTTCGTTCAAAGGAACAATAGGTGCGCAAATGGAACAACAATTGTTCTGTTCTTAACCATCTGAATTTGTAGAAACCTGGTAATGTATTTTTCTTGAATTAAAGGTTGATTCCTCATCAACTAAATTCATTTATGAGTTGGTTTATTTCAAAATTAAGTAATGGATGGTTTGTTAATGTTATAAATTTCATTATAGTTTCCCAATTGTTGTTGCTGAATCATGACACATTCATTTCTCTGCGGAAGATAGGGTATGGGTAATGAGATGAAGCGAGAGTTCAGACAAAAAAAAAAAGAGTGCTAATTGAGTTCATCACAGTTATCCTCCCTGGTTTTGACTTTCTCGAATGACTATCGAAAATAATAAAAAAATAAATAAAATCTACAGAAAACAAAATTATATACAATATGTACAGTGTCAACAGATTTCAACATTTATGGAGTTGGGGTGGCTGGATTACCTTCCCAGCCAGCCAAAATTTGAACAGTAGGGTCCTTACTTACCTCTTGGAAGAAAGATTCTTTTGAGGGCGGCTGATGATAGAGTTGTTTCCGGTGTCCATTGACCCGAAATGGAGATCTGGACCCATAGATGGTGCTTAACGTGACTGTGCCATTATCATGGACTTCACTGATTTCATATGGTCCTAGCCACCGTGTCTATAATTTTCCCGGAAAATCCTGAAATCTGGAATCATAGAGGAGCACCCAGTCTCCTTTTTTAAATAATTTTTTTTATATATATATGCTTATCATGCCATGTCATTCGTTGTTGTTGAATAAAGGTTGTGCGTTCTACAACAGACATACGTGCTTCATCCAATTCATTGAGTTCTTGAAGGCACTGTTTATGTGCTTTTGTAATATCTAGTTCGATTTCCTGGGCCATCCTTAGAGTCTTGATTTCAAACTCGATTGGGAAGATGGGTTCTTTGCCATAGATTAAATGGTAAGGAGATTAGCTAGTGGTATTACTCCCTGTTGTACGATAAGCCCATAAGACATTTGGGAGCTCAAAATCCCAATTATGTCTGTTTGTTGAGACAGTCTTTGTCAGGATTGCCTCCAGGTTTTTGTTGGTGCTTTCCACTTGCCCATTTGCTTGTGGATGGTACAGAGAAGTAATTATGTGTTTGATATGATAATTATCCAAGGTGGTGGTGATTCTATGAGCTTTAAATTTCCATCTCCCATTAGTAATTACCTCTCTTGGTAGTCCATAGCGTATGAATAATTTGAAAAGAAATTTGATGACTACCTCTTCTGTTGCATTTGGAAAGGCTTTTGCCTCTACCCATTTAGTCATGTAGTCCATTGTGACTAGAATATAGGCCTTATGATTTGACTTTGGGTTGAAGGGGCCAACGAAGTCTAGCTCCCATCTCTCAAATGGTTTCGCGACTACTTGTGCTTTCAAAGGAATTTCATCAGCCTGACCTGGTTTTCCCATTCATTGACAACTATCGCAGGTTTGGACGTATTTCTTCAAGTCTCTGAATATTGAGGGCCAATAATAGCCCATCTGCAGAATTTTGTGTCCAGTCCTGTGATTTTCAAAATGCCCACCACAGGGCTCATCATGTCCAGATTTTAATATGTCATAGATTTTGTCATCTCGTACGCATCTGCGGATTTGGAGATCAACTCCTGTATGGAAGAGATATCTGATGATCCAGGTGAATCGTGTGCTATGCTGGATGATCCATTTTCTTTCCTTTGATGAAAGATGTGCCAGTCATCTTCCTTCGTCCAAGTAATTTTCCATGTCAGTGTGCCAAGGTGGCTTTGTAGTAATGACAAATAGATGCTCATCTGGAAATCAGTCTTCGAATGTTAAGGATTTCTCTGTTTTTGGTATGCGGGATAGGAAGTCGGTGACAAGGTTTTCTCTCCCATGTCGGTCTTTGATGGTGATATCAAATTCTTGCAATAATAAAAACCATCAAGTGACCCATCCATTAGTAATTGGTTTATTAGCCAGATATTTGATAGAAAAATGATCAGTATACAGAATGACCAGATAGCCTGTTATATAATGACGAAATTTATTGATGGCATGTATAACAGCTAAAAACTCTTTCTCTGTTACTATATAATTAAGTTCATCTGGATTAAGATTCTTGCTAATAAAATAAATGGTGTAAGGTTTCTTCTCCTCCTCCTGTCCGAGGACAGCGCCTATGGAAATATCTGATGCATCGGTGGAGATGTGAAATGGTATTTTCCAATTTGGCCCCCTCAACACCGGTGCTGTTGAGATCAACTTTTTGAGTTCCGCAAATGCCACATCACACTTGTCAGACCACTCAAATTCTACATTACCAGTCAAAGCATGTAAAGGTGCAGCAGTTCTTGCAAAATTTTCCATAAACCTACGATAGTATCCTGAAGCGCCAAGGAAACTACATACCTCAGTTTGTGTGTGTGGTGTAGGTAGATTAAGGATTACCTCTATCTTTGTTGGGTCTACCCTAATTCCATCTATAGAGATATAATTCCCTAGTACCACACCTTCTGCCATCATCATGTGACACTTTTCGTGGCTTAAACATAACCTGGTCGCAATGCATCGCTCTAGTATTTTCTCTAGGTTATTCAGTGCTTGATCGAATTCGTCTCCATAAGGAGTGAAATCATCCATATAGACTTCAAGTCCTTCGATGATCAGATCACTGAATATGCTTAGAATGGCCCTTTGAAAAGTGGTTGGAGCATTACAAAGTCCAAAGGGTAATACTTTGTATGCAAAAGTTCCCTAGGGACATGTGAATGTAGTTTTATCTTGATCTTCTAGGGCAATCTGAATCTGATTGTACCCACTAAAACCGTCTAGGAAAGAAAAGAATTTATTTCCTACCAAAGTATCCAGGACCTGGTCAATGAAAGGCAAAGGGAAGTGGTCTTTTTGAGTGGCTTTGTTAAGTTCCCTGTAGTCAACACAGATACGCCATTTCCCATTTTTCTTTGGGATGATCACTAATGGGGAAACCCACCAGCTATCTCAGATGGGATATATAAAATCTACGTCCAACAGTTTTTGTAATTCTTCTTTAACGATATCCCTGAGGTGAGGATTTAATATTCTTTGTGGCTGTCAGATAGGCCGAGCATATTTTTCAACATAAATGTGGTGTGTGGAGTTGTGGATCAATACCTTTCATATCAGAATATTCCCATGCAAAAGATTGATGGTATTTGGAGAGGACATGAATTATCTTTTGCTGTTGTTGTTTATCTAAATTGGCATTGATGTTTAGAGGCCTCCCGGGTGAAATATCGACGGGTTTGTTGTTATGAATAGTTGTAGTTGGAATTTGTTGTTCCATTAAATCTTCCTGCAGGTCCCCCTGTGCTTCACAGTCTAGAACATCTTGGAGCATCTGGCAGGTTGAGTTTCTCATGGTGGTCAGATTATTGATAAACCCACTGATTACGTCATCCTCTAGCTAGTTTTTAAGATTGAGGGCTTCTTCCTGCATAAGAGGGGCTCGTAAATCCCTCTCTAGGTATCGTGGTGGTGGTGATTGTGGATATACGAAAGTTGGACTTGGTTTAGCAGGAGGATATAAAATGAGGTTCTTCATGATACCCCTTCTTGTGATTTTCATATTTTCTGTTCGACATCCTATGTACGCATCTGCTATTGCAAGACATGGCCTGCCTAGTATCAATGGATGCCCTTCAATTCCACCTCTTGGATTGATGATGAGGAAGTCTGTCAGATATTCCCAAGAGTTGACGGAGATGGCTATATCATGTAATGTGCCAACTGGTCAAACTACCGATCGATCTTCCAACTGCAACATTATTGATGTGGGTTCGAAGGAGTTAAAACCCAGGGTATTGCAGGTTTCCATAGTCAGGATGTTGATGGCTACTACCAAATCAACTAGTGTATTGGGAAAAGAACAGCCTTGGATCTGAACTGTCACTATGGGATTCCCCGGATCTACATATTTAACCAGTTCTTGTCTACCTAAAATTAGATCAGACAAGGCTACTACCACACAGACTGTTGATGATGGATTTTTAATTTTTCTGATGGGTTTTCTCCCACATAGCTCCTTGATTGTTTTTGTGTAGATTGGGATGTCTTGAAGAGCTTGCAGGAGTGGAATATTGATATATAAATTCTTGAGTTCCCCTACAAGGTCGAAGTTGGGATATATGGTCGGTTTTGCTATCATCAATATTTCAGGGAATGGAGGGGAGGGTGTTGCACCCTTATCAGGATATTGTGATTCGACTGTGTTTCCCCCCTGCTCGATTTCTTCTATTATTGCCACAGTCTAAGGTGTTATCGTTGGTTGTTTTTCACTCTCCTGCCCTTGAAAAACGTTATTTTCTTTAGGAGAGATTATTCATCCCGACCTTAATCGTAGTTCATTGCACCCTAACGAGCTTATCTCTCCTTCTCCATTTTCCATAATCTATATGAGTTGAGCAGATCTGTTATTTGGATTTGGGTGAGGTTGGGCTGGTAGTTGAGGGTGCAATTGGGATTGTGGATTTTGGGACAATTGAAGTGGGGCTTGTAACGTAGGCTGAGTTTAAGAGGCCATCCCCATGGGTTGATTTTTTATACCCATGGGGCGCTGTCAATTATGATTCCAATTTGGGTTTTGGGCAGTCATGTTGGGCCACTGTGAAGGGTAAATGTTGTTATTTGATTTTTTCCAAGATGAGGTGGGATATTGTGAGTTAGGCCAAGTAGAAGTTGCAGTTGGCTGATTCTTCCAAGCATGAATTGCAGCGGGCTAGTTTTGCCAAGTGGGATTTGCAGGTGGGTATTGCTGGGGTTGCCAGTTTTGATTAGTAAATGACTGACCCTGCCATGTGCTACTAGGAGCTTGTTGCTGGTTATACTATCTGGAGAAGAAAGAGGAAGGGTCCTGTAATGTATTTGGAGGCCGATCTTGCCATTGACGACGCTGAGCCATCAAATATAATGGCTCTATTTATTCCTCTGCTTCCCTAAAGACAACTTTCAGTCCAAGAAGTGATGGGCATTGTTCCATGTCATGATCCTTGGCGCATATAGTGCAAACCCGGACTGCTTCCAAAGGGTAATCCCTTGGACCATGTTTTCTTCTGCACCTGTGGCAAAATATGGCTAACGTTTGTTCTGCTTCTGTTTTTTTTTGTTTGGCTTGCAACACATCCAATTGTGTAGTCAGAGTGCTCAGAATATCTATTTTAAAATTTTCTAAGAGATTACCAACTTCAGCTCGAGTAACACCCCTAATGGTAATATTGTTATTTCTGGTGAGGGGGGTACGCATCCCTGATCTGGTCTGTGAACTTCCTCTTGAGCACCTGATGCACAATAGGATAATGTCATCATACATTTCTTGATAAATGTCACCTTTCCCCATTAAATTCAACATTTCTACCCATTCATCTTTCATAACTTTAATCAGAGTTTCCTTAAGTACTTCCCCCGGTAGCATGCCATAGGGTGATCTTTGTAAATTATATTGAAATCTCTCTACATATTCTTCTAATGATTCATTTTATTTTGTAGTCATTTGAAAGACTTCATCTTTTAAGTCTATGGTTCTACAATAATCCTGATATTTTGTCAAGAAGGCTTGTTTCATCTCATCCCATGAGTTTATAGTTCCTCCCCCTAATCCCATGAACTAGCGTAGAGCTGCTCCTTTCAAAGTGGAGGGGAACAATTTTAATTTTTGGGGTTTAGAGGTGTAATCATACCCTCTACATAGGACATCAAATTCAAATAAGAATGCATCTGGATCTTCTAAGATTAATCCATGAAAGGTTGGCAGGTTTTGTAGGGGAATAACCTTCATGGGGGCATTGGCGATTGGATCAACTATCGGATATTCCAAAGTGGAAGTCTGGGGACGTTATGGAATTGGTTGTGCCATTTGATAAAAAATATGCCAGAAATATTTATGGATTTCTTGATCCGGATATTTTATTTTAATTGATTGGTTATCCGATCCTCTAGGGGATTTGATTGCACTCCCTCTATCTGGGATTTCGGGTATGCCTTCTTATTTCACATGAGATTCAGGATCGGGTGGTGGGTCTGTCTTAGTTATCCCACTAGTTTCTCCTTCTCCTTCCTCCATATTACAAGAGTTTCCCTCTCCTAAAGGGTTGAGGGGTGGAAGATCTATTCTCTAAAAGCTTAGCTCAGTCCCTTCAGTTTTGCTATGAATCTCGGCATGGGCTGCAGTTGGTGAAGTTGCCACCTAAGGGATTCAGGTAGATCCTTTTCTAGGTCCAACTAAAGCTTGAGATTATGCTTTTCGTATGATGTCGTCTATGAAAGTGATTCTTCCAGGGAGCACCGAGCCCGGACTTTGGTAATTTTTGGTGGAGGTTTTGGTTTTTCAAGATATTTCTTCTTAGTCATACACACTTCACACAACAAAAAGGAAAAATCAAAAAAAGGAAAAAAAAACACCTATCCAGCCTCTTAATGCATCAGCTGGAGGTAGGCGCTGGTATAAGAATCTTGCTTATTGCCTGCATAGGTTCTTACCTTCCGTCTTCAATACCTCATCCTCTAGAGGCACAATCTATGCTACCTTTGACATTCTTCCCTGGTAGTGGTGCCAAAATATTGGGCTCTAAAGATGTCTAAAAACAACCTTAGTTTAACATTAATTTATCAACCTAAGGATTCATCTTTTATCTCAAAGAATATCGACAAAGTCTATGCAGATAGCTCATAGAGGCGAAAATCGTGTAGTGAAAGAAAATCTAAGTTTATCAACAATCAAGTTCCTCAAACATTCATTAAAGATTCTAAGAATTGAAATCTAAAGCTGTGCAAAAGGAAAAAAACTAGTTAATCTATTGAATTCATTTTAAGAGCAGTAATTGAATCTAGAAAAAGACTTGCAGAAATGACTATCATTATAAATCAAATTGCTGAAAAGAAAAAGGTGAATTATTCTATCTATGGAAAGGAACAGAGACTATAATCTAACTGAAAAGAGACAACAATCGTCTTTCTATTGAAAGGAACAACTACTATATTCTAGCGGAAAGGAACAACAAATGTAAACTAAGTAAAAGGAACGACAAATGTAACCTAAGTAAAAGGAACAACAAATGTGAACTAAATGAAAGGAACAATAAATGTGAACTTATGAGGAACCGTCACACATCAAATCTTAGTAATAGGAATTAGAACAACAATCATTTAAGGCTTCAGGGAATATCTATTTCTTGCAATTGACATGAAATCATCAACACACTTATGCGTTCGTTAACTACTATAAAAGAGAATCGAATCACAAAACAAAATTTGAACTGATACAATTATAGGTTGAACAATAGCTCCTTAAGACTGGTCCCTCGGTCCTTAGAAGCACTGTTATTTGAAACTCAGAATATAAAAATGGTAAAACCGCTCAAAGCTTCTATTGATTTCATAGCTGGTACAACATTTTACAAAAAATGCTAATGCATATCAATTCTATATTCTCAATTCTTGAGTGCAATTCTTCTCCTCCCTTTCAAGATCTATTTACCCCTTATATGTTACAACAATATGGGTAAATTAAGCTATCCTGAGGATCGAGAGATCCTCAGGATTGCCTTACTATTACAATAAGCAACTCATTTATCTTTAAAACTTCTTTGCACCATAAAGTCTTCAACCTCCAATAGCTTGCGCATCTTCAAGATTCCCCTTGTTATCTTGGGTTTGACAATATTTAACCAATCCTGCAATAAAACCATACAATTCCAATCATATTTAGGATATATGTAATCTGATCTCCAAAACAAATGCTAAAGAGTATATTATTCATTTTCTATTCTATTTGCTTCTAAATAACCGAAAAGTCAATCAAGATGATATCATGAAATGTGGGAAAAAGGAAGATATTTATACCATTTTCATAACCTAACAGTTGCAACAATAGCAGTGGGGTCTACGTTGATGATCTATCTTTTACCAGTATTTTCAAAATTAGATTCTGAATCAGGGTTTGACTCCTTGTCTTTGATCTCGGCCACCAATGATTTTTTTGAGAGAAATTCATCGGTGTTGTGCCAGGGGCTTTTGTGGAAATCGCACCATTTTCCAGTGTCCTTCTTCATCTTCCTGTGACCCTTCTTTTCCTGTGGCTTAGACTAGTTTTCAAAAAGATTTTTTTTAGGGACATCTTTCTCATACTTTGGTTGTTGCGGATTTGCATATCCAAACTCCCGTTTGTTCTGGTGCCTAAATTTCTTCTCGATTTTAACAACATATCGATACGCAACATCGAGTGATGAGATATCCATAAAATCCATTTCAGTTTGGATGTATCTATGTAGAGATCAATAGTATTTCAGAACCAAATGTTGCTCGGAGTCTTTGATACCTAGCTTGGTGTGTAAGGTATGGAAGGTATTGGTGAAATCTAAAACTGTTTGGCCCCTCTCTTTCCGTAGTGTGGTCCATCTCATGTACTGGTCCTCATAGTTTCCAATAGGGAGATATTGTTCCTTTACCACATCCACAAAAAAATCCCAAGTGGGCTCATCCCCATATATGCCAGACTCCTCTGTGGATATTTTCTCCCAGTAAGTTTCCCACAAATGTTTGACATGGGGGAGAGCCTTAAGGAGTGCGAAGGTGATATTTTCCTTGTCGGAAAAATGGTGAACAAAGAAATATCCTTCTAGCAGATTTAACCATTTGTCTAGGGCATCTGCATCTATTTGTTCTTCAAATACGGGAATATCAAAATTAACTTGTACCTTGAAAGGCGAAGTGCTTCCAAAGTAGCCTATTGATGAATAAACACCGATTTTTATCGACATATGTTGAAGGATGTGGGCAAAACCTCTGTCGCGTGAGAGCTTGCTCAAACAACAGATTAATAGAATCTTCTGCTCCGTCGTTTTTATTTTCTTCCGCCATGGAGGGTTTCTAGGGTGTACGAGAGTGATTGTATTCAAGAGAGACAAGCTTGAGACCCAACTTGATATATTCAAACCTCGTCAGGGACATGCACTGAAAAATGATCAAGAGCAGCCTGCTCTGATATCATTGATCCAAATTATTTTCGGCACGAAATGAGAGCGGAGATAAAATAAATAAATGTAAATAGATATCGTGGATATCCAATAATATAACAGAAATGTATCAGAGATGCAACCATAAACACAAAGATACAGTAATACACAATTTCTATTAATGAGAGAAAATGTACAAAGACTGTAAAAATTACAGAGTGAAAGACTCGCTAGAATGGTGGCAGCTTATCTATGAGAAGAGATGTGATGGCTACTTGCATTCGCAAGAAGATGATTTTACAATGAGGCTGCAAAGAATTCTTTATCATAAAGAAATTCCAAAACCCTAAATCTGGAA